>BQNB010033982.1:0-27515 GCA_026074375.1 Tanacetum coccineum
GTGATTTATGATTGTGCAGGTAACGGATATTCACTAAAGGACAAAAATCAAGCCAAAATGGACAAAACCGAGCACGAGAATGAAAAGAGCGTGAAAAGTCAAAGTCAACCAAAAAGTCAAAAACGAAGCCAAAAAATGAAGAAATCTTAAAAGGACCAACCCACACCCATTTAATGGGCTGGGTCAGCCCATTAAGATTTTATCTAAGAGTCTTACGATGTTGTATATTACTAAAGGCCCAAAGTCCAAGTTATAACTAACCCGGACCAACATTAAGCCCAACAACACTTAACTATAACACCCTTATACCTTTTACACCGTTAGTCCTTAAGGTTTTTCACGGTTAGTCCTTAAGGACTAACATGGTTAGTCCCTATACCCCTAACACTTAACCTCGTTAGCCCACTACCCCTTTACACTTTACATCGTTAGTCCTCAAGGATTAACATTGTTAGTCCAAAAGGACTAACGATGCAACAACTTAACAAAAACAAGGCAAACACCTGTTATCTAAAACCCAGTTAAACAAACCAAACCATTTCCCGCCAAGACACTATTCATGTGTCTCTTTCACCTCGTCCCCTGCACCCACAGACAAAAACATCACCCTCCCCACTTAACCTCGCTCCACTAAACTCCATTTCTACCTTGGCAATCCCCTATAATCTTATTCGTCAAGAAAAGAGGACAAGAGATGAAGGGCTGTGATGATTTTGCTTGGTGAACTAGACTTTTTGATGGCTGAGATGAAGGCTTTGAGCTCTTTCACACAACTAACACAACAAGCACACATTGAAGCTGTTCTTCTTCTATAAATAGACTTAGCTTATTTTATTTTGAAAAAGGTAATTTAGGAGTAGTGTAGCTTTATTTTTTTCAGTCTTATTCACTGCTTTTTTTACTTTAAATTGTACTTTACTTTTCAAAGCAATGTAATTCTTAAGTTTTAATGAAATTCAAGTTTTAAGTTTTAAAATTCTATCAATTGTAATCCTGTCTTTACTTATATGCATTTAAGCTTAATTTATGTTCAAAAGCCATTTTCATAAGCTAATTAGGTCACTTACTCATGTCTAACTCAGTTAAGCTTTTTCAAAAGCTTAACTAAGTTTTTACTCAAAAATCACCTCAAAAAGCTAACTTGGATGATAAGCTTACAAGGGAAGAGCTTATGGATATTTACTGCTTTATTAATAAGCTGAGCTTGTAGATTAAGCTTGAAAAAGCTATTTGAGTCCCTGTTTAAGCAAAGGACCAAGGTACACCTTCATTTTCATTTTTAGCGTATTTACTGTTCATTTGCTTATTTAAGCTTATTACTGCTTATGTCTGCTTATTTATGCTTATTTATGTTGTTTAATGCTTATGTATGCTTGTTAATGCTTTAATCTTCTTTGCTTAAGCTTTTCATTAAAACTACCAATTTTAGTCTTTAATACTGCTTAATCTAGTTTGCTTATTTTTATTGCTTAATTTTATGTTCTAATTGTTTAAATGTCTTTATTATACCATATGCTTAAACTGTTTTTGGTTTTCACAAGTTTTCTTAAGCTATTTTAAGCTTAAAATATTGTTTTAGATCCTTAAGGAGTGTTTGGTTTAAGACTTAAAATGGGTCAAAATGAGTTTAAAATGGTTTTGGGTCACTAAGTTAACTTCACCATGCTTTGATTTAGTCCATAAGTTAGTTTTTAAAGTCTAAATTCCTAGTTTAAGGATTGATGAACTCATTGCTTGAATCTGAGTTTTTCTAGTTTGGTATCATGGATTATTTGTTTAGATTTTGGTCAAGAACTTGTAAGTGTTGTTTTCATACTTGTTTAAGGTCTAAAATGCAGTAGGAATAGAGTAAGTTCAAGTGTGCAATTGTCAATTGTGCTTTAAGTCAAAATCTGTCAAAGTGGTTTTTTTCAGTTTTAAAACTTAAAAAGTCATTTTAATAGCAAATTTAGATTAGTTAAACTAGGTTTTAGAACTTGGATTTGATAACATAAGCTCTTAGGATATCAAGCTTTATCTAGTTTTTTTTTACTTTTTAAGTTTTTAAATTAGCTTAATCTAGCTTAATTTTAGGGCTTAAAATCACCAATTTTCAAAAAAAACCAAGTCGGTACATATTGATTATGGTCAGTATGTACTGACCTCTTTTTCAATTGCTTTCCAGCTTATTTCATTAGCTTATTTTTAGTCTTAAGTGTTCATTAGGTATAGGGCTTAATATGTTTTAGCTTAATTTATTTTTTAAAGCTTATTTACTAGCTTAAAAATAGGCATGCATTTAGCTTTTTGTCTCTTAAAAAAACTTGAAAAAACTTAGCATACTGAGTGAAACTGCCTTTTCATGTGGCTTTTTCATGGCTTATCTGAATTTCAAAATGCTTTTTAATTGTTGATTATTGTAGCTTAGAGGGTAAGCTTGGATTGTACATAAGCCATTAAGCCATAAGGATCCATTCGCTAGCTTAAAAATAAGCTAGAAAATGTCCCTATGGCTGTTTGGCTAACAGTTTTAGCCAAAAAGCTTATATGCTTTTCAAAGCTTTCCAGCTTATTTTCTTGGCTCATTTTTGTTTGTTAGTGCTTATTTAGGTTTGGTAATCATCTACTCTTAGCTTTTTCATTTTCAACTGCTTATTATGTCTTAATCATAGTTTATAAGTAGCTTTTAAGTCCTTGTTTACTGTTTTGTTTAGTAGCCTGTTTTAACAAGCTTTTTAAGTGCCTTTCTGCTTATCTTGTTTGCTTATTTTTGTTTGTAAATGCTTATTAGGTGTAGCTCTTTATGTGTTTTAGCTTAGTTGTCTCTTTTGTTGCTTATTTGTTCTTCAAAAAAGGTAAACAGTTAGCCTTTTAGCCAAAAGCCAAGTCTGTCACTTTTAGAAGCTTATTTCTAGCTTATTTTAGGTTTTTATAAAAAAGTCATTTCACAAAAAGTCCTTATTTTTAGCTTATCTAAAAAGCTGTTTCAAAAATTTTGCAAAATAAAAAACTTAGGAATTAGGGAAGTCAAGGGTGAGCAAGGCTCGAACCCTGACCTCAACCCAACTCCCAAGCTTTACACACACACCACAATACCAACTGCCCTGGGGTCTTTTCCAGTTATAACCTCACACCACCTTTTTTTTATACACATTTTGGCCTTTTAAGCTTTCAGCCCATTTTAGCTTATTTCCTACTTATTTCAATAAGTTGTTGACCCCGTTTCATTTTTCTTATGTTTAGCATAGTGCAAAGTACTTTTCATAATTGTTTCAGAATTTTCCAAAATAGTTTAATATTTTTAATTAATTCTTTCTATTAAAACTTTTTTTAATTCATAATAAACTAAATAAAAGTCAAAAAAATATAATTCTTTTTTCTAAAAAATTTATTAATCATTTAGGACTGTTAAAAATTAAATTTTCATTTGTAGGGTTAAACTTTTAGAATTTGGGTTTTTAAAGAACGGGTTTTGAATCCCGTTATCGTTTTTAGTGTTTTAGCCTTATTTGCTTTTGTTTTTAGCGTGCCTTTACTTGTTTGTGCATTTTATTTGTAGAAATAGAAAACCAATCAAATCTGTGATATTCAAGCATTGTTCCACAAACGTTACCTCGATTTTCAAATTCGTACCTCGTCGAGAAACGACCCGGAAGGTTTTTTAGGGATTTTACTTTGGTCAAAAGTAAATTTCCTTTTAAAAAGCCTTACGGAATTCTTATCTAACTATCATTGATAATTTTGAGATAATTCTTATATTATATATATTTATATTTATATTTATATCTATATATATAGTAAAGGTATTGTTTTAAACGGAATCAATACCCTTCTTCAAAACAAGAACACACACAAAAATTTCCAAAAGCAAATAAACTCGGCTCAAATTCTTTCTTAAAGCAAAAGAATGGGTGTTCTTTAATTTTTTAGTAAAAAGCTTATCTCTTAATCAGTTATTCATTGTAATACTTCTTACATACATTTGTTTTGGTCAATCGTGTTCCATACAAAGATATCCATCTTTGTATAGTCCCTTTTGACAACATATCACGCATTTCATGACAACGATCAAGTTTGAAATAAACTTGTGACCATCTGGTGTGTGGTATTCTGCCATTGAAACCTTTTTTGTTTTCAAAACATTCATCTAAAATGGCAGAACAACAAACAATCACATATGCTCCTCAATGGAACAACATGACTGTGGACGATGTAGTTTTTCAAACAAATAATGTTGTGGGTAACTTTAACTACCCACCAAATGTGCTTGCTTACAAGCCAATAATGAAATTTATGCTAAATTGTCCTTTGAACAAAAACTGTCCCTCAGTGGTTTACCAGAACTTCCTTAGGGAGTTTTGGAGCACTGTTGTTGCCTTTGACCCTTTTTCATCAACTGATGAGCCTGAGAAATGCCTACTCAAAGAGTTCCTCATCAAGTTCTTAGTTTTAAACGGGCAAAGACCATTGACCCTTGATTTTAAAACTTTTTGTTCAACCACTGGCCTTGATTATAATAATGGTAAATATGTGGCTCATCCTGCACCTGATGTTGTGAAGAAAGAATTGGGCAAAATTGCCATTAACCCGAGTTACCTGGACAAAATCCTAGTCCTAAAAAACTCATTTCATGTGGCTTGGAGAATTCTATTCACTTTGTGATTCAGGTTCTCAACGAGAACTACTCCTCCACTAAGCAAGTGAACTCTATCCAACAGCTTTTAGCCTTCAGTCTCATCACTGGGACTGAGGTTGACATAGAGGAGATCATTTATAGTGATCTCGTAACCAAGCTACTTAATAAGTCTAGGCTGAAATACGTTTCATACCCTAGATTTATCTCATGTGCTTTGCAAGTGTTACTGGGTTCTGACTACACACAAGATAAAAAAATGTAGGTTTTTACCCCCCCCCCCATCCTGAGTAACTCTAATTTTACAAAGGACCCATCCAAAGTCACTGATATTGAATTAACGGCCCATATGATTGTTGTAAACAATCGGAGGTACTCAGTGTCTCCACCTCTTTTGGCTCCAAAGCCAAAGAAAGGGAAGTCTTAGACTGTGACTCCAACCTTACCCAAGTCACAGGGCCACGAGACTTCAGGAGCACTCTCTAAGAAGAGAAAAAAGCCTAAGTCCAAAAAGCCACCCACTGAGACCAAGGTACCACCACCCAATCCAATGAAGGGTTCTGAGTAATTCCACTCAGTCTCCTCAGGTACCGTACCTAATCTCTAAGATCTAGAGAGAGACATACAACTCGATAGTACAAGATTGCCTTCCACACTCGATGAGAGCACTCGTAAATCAAAACCTTTGTCTGAGGGTACTGCTACTCATCCCCAAGACTTGGGAGGAAACAAATAACTCGTTGACAGGGACACAACTTCCACGACTCCTAATAAAGGCACGACTAAAACTACGCCGCATCCTGAAGGGTCACTTAGGGATAAAGACTCAGGGGGAAACATACCATCTGCTGATATGGAACCAATACATACTCTTGTTGCTGATCCTTCAGGGACTGGTGCTAAGTACCAGGTGGTGAAACCTAGTCCACTAGATTGAGGTATCGGTCCTTGACCAAAAACAATGGCAAGACTTCTTTTGAAGTGGAGCCGGATACTGAACCTCTAAAACTCCAAACTTATATGGATATTCAAGCCTTCCTGCTCTTTGATGATGAATTAGATAAAGAAGCGATGAAGAGGAAGTGCTTGCTACTGGGGATGACATGGATGAGGACCCTCAGGATGATGCAGAAGTTAGAACTCCATCACCAGGCCCAACTCAACCTAATCCATCTCATGTTCAAGAATCTACTTCTGACTCATCCAGTCCTGATCTTGAAAAGTTTGACAACACTCTTCCTCTTACTAAAAGGCAATTGATCAAGTATCTCAGGAAGGTGTCCATAGTCCTCTTCAATAGAATCACTCAAAAATAATAGGAACAACATGAAGAAGCAAAAGTCTCATATGCTGACCTTAAGGCCTCCATTGATCAATACTATGATGAGAACATTGCTCACAGAGATCAGACTAACAAGCTTGTGAAAGCCTCCATGAGCTTTCTTGACAGAAGTAGCACTACCATCAGTGATCTCTATAAAGGACTGAATGTCATCACCGAGCTTCTCAAAAACATCAACACTGCTATAAAGGATGACCCTGCTACAAACCAAAAAATAAATGAAGCCACTGAGACTTTTGCAAAAATCTCTTCCAACATCACCGAGGTACTTTCCTTAGTAAAGGGCTTTGATTTTTCTGCACTTCTGTCTGCTGTGAAATTTCTTCGAGATCATGCTTTTAAGAAAGAAGAAGCATCAACTGCCTAGATGAAGTCATCTACCAACATGGATTGGAATCTTGGCTCCAGGATATTTGGAGTTGAACTCTCTCATACTGCTCTTAAACAAGAAATTTCTTCTCTCAAGAAGGACACTTTCGAGATAAAGTCCATGATGACTGAAATGTATGGGGCCTTTCAAGGTCAGCCCTCTTCAGCTCCCTCAGGCGGTGTTACTCCAACACTTGCTCTCACTGACATTCAAGCAAATGTTGATGGGGAGAATGCAAACATCACTGCCACTGAAGAACCTCCTTCTCACACTAAAGGGGAGACTGAAAACCAAAATTGGCTATTCCAATCTCATCAATCGCATCCACTGCAATCCCACCAACTCAAGCTCAACCAATTACCTCAATAATCATTCATCTTGAAAGCTCTCAAGCAACTCTAAATATTGATAAAGGAAAAAGGATTGCAACTGAGTCTGATGATGATCCCTCAAAGAAACTGGTTAAAGCCTCATCTATTATTCATTCTGACCCTGATAAACCAGTTGGAGTTGAATTCATGATTAATGGGAAATAGTCTATCTCACTGAACAAGAAATTCAAGACTACTGGGATAAAAAGGAACTAATCAAGAAAGCTGAGGAAGAAGCTAGGCTGCTTGAAATGACCAAGCCTGAGGTGATCAAAGTTGTTCAAGAAGAGGCTAAAAAGATAGGACTTGATCCCAAAGCAATTAAAGGTGCAAAGGATGGCAAAATGTTTAAGAAAGCTTAGGATGCTAAACATGTTGTTCTCAAAAGACAACATACTGAGAAAGTTAGAAAATCTCTTGATCTCAGAAAGCACAAGTACGATAGCTATATGTGGACTGTCAGCAACAGACTGAAACCAGAACCTATTAATGATATCAAGATCCATCCGAAAACCAAGCCAGTGGTTATAACAGTCTACAGAGGCACTGATGGTAGAAACTTGAAGTCTATGATCCCTTTCTCTTTGGTGCATTTGGTATCTCTGAATTGGATGAACTAGGGGAAATCATTCCCAAAAAGAAAAATGCAGTGGTAAAAGACTTGATGAATTCTTTAAGTCAAAGATATGAAAGACTAAAGAAAATTCCTAAGGAACATGGAATTTATTCTGCTCTAGTCCCTGAATAAGCCTCATCCCGATCATCAAGAAGGAAACGAAAGCACATGGAACTTCAGCCTAAAACAAGAATCCCTGGATTAGAAGGCAATCAAGCTCTTCCTGAAAATGTCTCGTTCGTCAACAACATGGTCATTGAAGAACCTGAGTATGGAATTTTCTTTACTAATGAATTTGGGGATCAAGCATTTCAAAGATGGAGTGACATTGACAAAGTGGGGATGGAAGCTCTGGTGTCATATCTAGTAGCTGCATAAATGGTCAAGTCTACTGAAAATGCAAGATTCAGCATGAAACTGAGTAAACTCATTGCTGAACACCCTAACCAAAAAAAGCTTAAGTCAAAGAAAGTCAAGCTAGAAGCTCTTGGATACAAAATGGAATGAGTACTTATGTAATCTTTTGTTATCTTTTGTAATAGATAATAGGACCTTGTAACCATTCAATGAAGTACTTTTTGTGTTAAAAACTCAGTATCCTAGATTGCTTTACAAAAATCAGTATGAGAAGAAGCTGTAAGTACTCACTTACACTAATAAACACCTAGGTTATATTTATATCCAAATAGGAGGAGATTGTTGGGCCAATTTAGTGCCCAATGATCTTTCACTTAGGATTTGAATACAATATAACCTAAGTGTAAATAACCTTTAACATTTCAAGGTCACTAAGTGAATAGTCACACAGCGAGTTACCTTTAGGATGCTCAGCCTGAATCTATAAGAAAGACTCTAACATTCAGTGAGGTGGTTCTCAGTGAATAAAGCCTGAGCCAAAGAAGAAGGTGATGGGTTCAGTGAGTTGTGGCAATAGACTCACTGAGCCCCATACGATCTCCAATAACTAGAAGACCCTGAAGACAAGAGACTAAAGAATAGGCGAGATAGTTTGAAAGCAGATAAGTCCAAGCTCTTATCTCCAGAAGTTAACTTATCCTGAAGAGGGTATAAGACAAGTTCAGTGTCAGGAACTGAACATGGAAGGAGCATTTGTCCCATACTTAGAATAGATATTGTAATAGGGACAAATCAGTACACATGTATTATCCTATTAGATCTTAGATAAGTGCTCAACACCCAAAAGGTGTGACCCTACCTAAGTAGTATAAATAGAACTCTTGTAATGGAGTAGATGTTAAGTTTGTGCATTCAAAGTCGTATCTTTCATAAACGTACATCTACTCCTCTAAATCTACTAAATCCCCGAGCAAGCTCAGTTGGTTAGCATAGTAGTTAACTTTGCATAACACTTTAGGTTTATGCAAAGTTATTAGTGAGGAGATCACACATACACACATTGTCATTCAATCCCCATTGTAATTCCGCATACAATGGGGTATAATTCTTAATAAAAAGAGTTAAACATTGAAAAGTTATTTTTTTATCTTTTACTTACGAGTTGTATTTACGTACAAAAATCTTTTTCAAATGTTGGGAATTATATTTGAGTTGATAAGACAAAACAAGAATGAAACAAGAAGGACTTAAAAGACAAATGAGGAATTCTTTAAATGATGATAAGATTTTAGAAGATCTCCTTAAAGAAGGAAACAAGAACAACATTGATGACTTTCTTAAAAGGATAAAGACAAGTTATTAATGGTATTAATTGTTGATAGGAAAGAATTAATGTTGATTAATGCTATTTAATTGTTTCCTAATTGTATTATGTTTCCTTTGTAAGTCATGATCTCTCCCTATATAAAGAGATCATAGACACATAGTTTTACATATCCAGAAAAGTGTGTGTACACAAAGTGTAGAAGATGTAGACGTCTAGTATAGAGTTGGTGTAGCCTCAAGGTAATCAAGGTTTTCCTTGATCCCTGTTATAGTTTATTTATGTAACCGTATTATCTTAATCAATTAATATTGGGGTTGTGGTGAATGTTTGGTAAAACCTTGTTGAATATCTTTGTTCTTATTCTGCTTTGTTTTTATAACTTATGAACATTGATATTATCCTAGATAAAGGTCTAAACAACCTGAGCTTAAACGATCTAATGATTATTATTGGTTTCCACAATTGGTATCAGAGCCATGGGGCTCTTAATCTAGGATCTTACAAGGTTATGTTTTGTGTCGAATCTATGAAGAAAGAAGGTTTAGTTCGTATTTGGAATTGTTAATACTGCTGGCGTTGATTGATATTGGTTGACACACACGTTTGGATCTTAGATAGAACTATTTTTTCATAATAATTTATTCTTATTGGTTATATAGCTATTATTTTTAGGATTTATTGAAGATATGATTACAAAGACGAGCGATTATCACTTATTTGATGTTGTAGTTGAATTTCACGAGTGCGTGTTCTTATCATATCTTAAAGTGGGTGTTACACTTTGAAGATAACTTGTTCGTTTTATATGGTGTTGACGAAGACTTGCAAAATCTAGCAATGTGTGATTTTTTCTTATGGTGCTCAATGCTCATATTCGCTATCACCTAAAGAAGTTACGTTATTGTGCTCAGTTTCTCATTATAGAGGATGAGGATTTTGTCAAGAGGTTGCGGTCTACTTATATTTCCTGGTTTCGGTTTAAGTTCGACGTCACGTGGATAAACAAGACATAAGACACAAGTTTGGGATATTCTACTTCTTCATCAAGTTCATTATACTCAGTTTTCTTCATCAGTGATCATTACGTAGAGCCTACATAGTTTGAGATTCAAGAGATGGTTAACATATTTTTCAGGGGAAGCTTATTGTTAACATGTTTAACCATCTACATGCACCACTTGAGGGGAAGAGTTTCGTTACTACTGCTAATCTTTATTACTACTGCTAGTTTATATTTCTACTGCTCAGATTCATTTTTCTTAATTGTGCGTCATGGAGGGCAATTTGAGTCATTGGAAGGATGGATTAGTAGTTGTGGTATATGATTTGTAGCTGTTATGATCCAAGTTGCATATCTCTAGAAGACCCCTATTCGATTATTACAAAAAGGGGAAGAAGACTACAGGTTTATTGATTTGCAGCTTATTATGTGTGGTGGCATGTTCAAGGAAGTCATAAGTCCAGGGGAAGCATTGAAGATTGTTTCATTCATGGAGATAGTTTTGTAATATCAAATAGGGGAAGATTGTTGGGTTTATTGAATTGATGATTACAAAACTACATGTGCTTAAATGAAGACGAATGAAACAATAAGGGCTTAATATGATACTTTGGTATTCTACATATGGAAGAATTAAAAGCTGGAAGATTTCCAATAAGATATGCATTGAAAAGTCAAAGATATGCATTGAAAAGTCAAAGATATGCATTGAAAAGTCAAAGATCTTCAAGATAAAGATTGGGAAAGATTTAAATAGATTTAAATAGTTTCCTTATCTAATTGATTTACTTCCTTTGTAAGTCTTGATCTCTTCCTATATAAAGAGATCATAGACATAGGTTAAAACAAACACATGAGAGTCGACTAGTATAGTCTGTGTGTACCAAAGGTGTGGCGTGTGTTTGTATTGTAGAGTAGAAAAGATAGACGTCTATAGTGTTTAGCCTTAAGGATTGTTAAATTACTATTACTAGTTAAGAGTAACCTATCTATTATGATCAAATAGTATTTAGGGCAGTGTTGAATAAAAGAAAAACCTTGTGATAACATTAATTCGTTCCTTATTAATTCTGATGTGCAAATATTCAATCTGTGTTATCATTATCCTAGATGAGAACTAATCATTCTCGAGTCTTAAATGATCTAAGGAGTCTTAACAAACTCCACATTTATTAATTCCGCTATGTAAATATTCAATCTGTGTTGTTTAACCATTTACATGCATCATCGAGGTGAAGGTTTTTACTACTGCTAGTCATTGTTACTACTGCTAGTTTAAGTTTCTACTGCTCAAGTTCATTTATCTTAAAGGCGCGTCATGGAGGGTAATTTGAGTTGTTGAAGGCTGGATTAGAAGTGTAATATTGGTTCGTAGTTGTGAAGATCAAAGTTGCATATTTTAGTCTCCTATTTGATATTGACAAAAAGGGGAAGAAGATTTGATGATTTGCAACTTGTGGATCCTTGGTGGAATTGCATAGCTTAAGGGGAAGTTTCATTCGTATATTAACTTCAGGGGAAGTTTGTGCTTATTTGGTTTTGTCATTATCAACTAGGGGAAGATTGTTGGGAATTATATTTGAGTTGATAAGACAAAACAAGAATGAAACAAGAAGGACTTAAAAGACAAAGGAGGAATTCTTCAAATGATGATAAGATTTTAGAAGATCTCCTTAAAGAAGGAAACAAGAACAACATTGATGACTTGCTTAAAAGGATAAAGACAAGTTATTAATGCTATTAATTGTTGATAGGAAAGAATTAATGTTGATTAATGCTATTTAATAGTTTCCTAATTGTATTATGTTTCCTTTGTAAGTCATGATCTCTCCCTATATAAAGAGATCATAGACACATAGTTTTACATATCCAAAAAAGTGTGTGTACACAAAGTGTAGAAGATGTAGACGTCTAGTATAGAGTTGGTGTAGCCTCAAGGTAATCAAGATTTTCCTTGATCCCTGTTATAGTTTATTGATGTAACCGTATTATCTTGATCAAATAATATTGGGGTTGTGGTGAATGTTTGGTAAAACCTTGTTGAATATCTTTGTTCTTATTCCGCTTTGTTTTTATAACTTATGAACATTGATATTATCCTAGATAAAGGTCTAAACAACCTGAGCTTAAACGATCTAATGATTATTATTGGTTTCCACATCAAATAACAAACTGTTTTCTTTACTTGCTAGCCATGAGTTAGTTAATGATAACTTTGTAGTTATTGTTCACTAACTAAGTGGGAACAACAAACACAACTACTCCTAGTTCCAAATCATGGGTCGTATAATTCTTTTCATGAACCTTCAATTGTCTAGATGCATATGCTATCACTTTACCTCTCTGCATCAACACGCAGCCTAGTCCTAACCCGGATGCGTCACAATATACCACAAAGTCTTCCGGTCTATCAAGGAGAGCTGCACATTACATAACTTATCTTTCAAAGTTTGAAATGCCAATTCTTGTTCCTCACCCTAATCGAAAGTCTTACACTTCTGAGTCAAGATAGTAAGAGACTTAGCTATCTTAGAAAAGTTCTCAATGAACCTATGGTAATATCCAGCCAATCCTAAAAATGAACGAACCTTAGACGGAGTTCTAGGGGCTTTTCGATTCTTAACAGCTTCAATCTTACTAAGGTCTACATGAATCCTATTACCATTTATCACATGCCCAAGAAACTCCACTTCTCTTAGCCAGAATTCACACTTAAAAACTTAACATACAGTTTCTCATTTTTGAGCAGTTCCAAGACTAACCTTAGGTGTTCTACATGCTCCTCTCGAGTCTTAGAGTAGATTAAGATATCGTCTATAAACACTATCACAAACTTATCAAGATAATGCCTACAAACTCTGTTCATTAAATCCATGAATACCGCTGGTGCGTTGGTCAGACCAAAGGGCATTACTGTGAACTCAAAATGTCCATAACGAGTTCTAAACGTAATCTTTGGAATGTCATCCTCATGTACTCTCAGTTGATGGTATCCAGACCTAAGATCTATCTTTGAGAAAAACTGCGACCCTTGCAATTGGTCAAATAGATCATCAATCGTAGGAAGCGGATAACGATTCTTAACAGTCAACTTGTTCAATTCTTTATAGTCAATACACATCCTAAAAGAACCATCCTTCTTTTTCACAAACAAAACTGATGCTCCCCAAGGCGATGAGCTTGGTCGAATGAAACCTTTGTCCTGGAGTTCCTTGAGTTGACCCGACAACTCCTCCAATTCAGAAGGTGCCAAATGATGGGGAGACTTTACAATCGGTACAGCTCCAGGGATTAACTCAATTCGGAACTCAATTTCCCGGAAAGGTGGAAATCCTGATAAATCATTCAGAAATACCTCGGGAAAATCTCTAACCATAACAATCTATTCTTGTTTCTTATCGCTAGCCTTACCACTCATCAAAAGTCTTGCTTTCTCATTCGGTCTTTCTCCTAATACTCTAAGCACCTTGTCATCTAGTAGTGGTATCCTCACTACATTCTCATGACAAAATATTTCGGCCTTGTGATTAGATAACCAATTCATACATAGAATCACATCGAAACTCCCATGCCCAAATGGTATCAAATCGATGTCAAAGACATGACCCTTAATTTCTAGTTTGCAACCCTTAATAACTTATCAATCTCTACTAGCTGCCCGCTAGCTATCTCAATCTCATATCTGAAACCTAATTCACTGGTCTCTATGCTTAACAGAGGTATAAAAGTAGTGGAAACAAAGCTATAGTCGACACCAGAGTCAAATAAGGTAGTGGAAAAATGATTGTTTAAAGTAAACGTACCCATTACAATGTTCGGATCTTGGCGAGCTTCCTCTGCTCCCAACATGAATACCCTACCCCTAGCTTGGTTCCCTTGGTTTCCACAACCCTAACCCTTGTTAATAACAACAACTTGGTTTGGACGGTTTCCTCCTGGTCCTTGTGCTCTATTCAATCTAGGACATGCTGGTGTGAGATGGTCGGTACTCCCATATTCATAGCATGCTCCACGAGTAGGTGATGGGTTCCTTACATTTACCGGGTTCACATTCCTAGGCACAACTCTACAAACCTTATCAAAATAACCTGGGCAGTTATAGTTGAAGCATGTGCGACAAGGCCCTCTGGGTGCATGGTAGAAGTTGCAGGTGGTACACTTAGGCCAAGAACCCGTATTCTCTCTTCCTACAGGGTTTGCCGTTGTAGCAAAAGCATTTCCAGTCCTAGTCCTCTTATTATCATCCCTACCATTCTTATCCTTGCTAGGTTCCCCCACATTTCCTCTTTTCTCAACCTTTGTAATTGATCTATTCCTAACAGCCTCATCGATCAGTGCACTAGAAATCTGCACAGCCTTCTACATAGTCTTTGGCTCCATTGCTGCCACCATCCCACGGTCTGTGGAGCAAGGCCATACATGTATCTCTCAATCTTCCTACTTTATGGGGTCACTAAATGGGGAACTAATCAAGCCAGCTCATGGAATCTGTCAGTATAAGCCGCATGGCTAGCCCTAACCATAACATGATTCCACAACTCAGTTTCCAACTTTTGCATCTCATGACTATAACAAAACTCTTCTATCATCATAAACTTAAAGTCATTCCATGACATAATAATAGCAACTTCCTGACTTAGCGTGCGGATCTGAGAGTTACACTATGTTAACGCCTTACCCACAAATGAACCAGTAGTGTATTTTACTTTTTGGTCAATACTACAACCACTCATATCTTGCACGGACTCCATTTTCAAAATCCATCATGTAGAACTATAGCACCTCCCTTACCATCATATTCCTTAGGGTTACAAGCTAAGAACTCCTTATATGAACAACCTACCCTGTTGCTATTCACCAACACATTCCTAATGTTCTCCTGAATGTTCTTGTGGAAAACTAGAAGGGGGGTTAAATAGTTTACCTCTTTTTATTTTGATGTTTATGTTTGTTTATAAAAACTTAGATTCGACTTTTTGTGAATTCAATACTTGCACAATAAAATAAGTAAGAATAAATAAAGAAATAAGAGACAAGAGTTAGAAAGATCAAACCACAACACAAGGATTTATAGTGGTTCGGTTATGAAGCACCTCTTCGCCCCACTCCACTCCTCGAGCATCTAACTCGAGAGTTTTCTTCATTATGTCAACAAACTCCCTTATGGCGGAGAAAAGCATACACAACTTTCGCTTATGTCAATTTCCAACACTAAGCTATATGTCAAGTTCTAATCTTAGCTAGAACCAATCTATCACGACTTCACAACTTCTTCACTACTTTCACGACTTCACAACACAACTTCACAACTACACAACTTCTTCACGCCTTAGTATTCTTCACCACACTACTTCACTACTTCACTCTACTTTTACACCTAACTATCACAACTTGGATAAATCACTAAGATTCAACTATACTTACAACAATCACCAAGATCTATCTACTGCACAACTTTAGAAGATTTACAAGTTGTTATATGGATGCAACAAGATTGCAATACATATTTGAGGTGTAATACTTCTTCACTTAATGATGGAAGTATTCTTCTCTTGCACTTGAGGAATTGAGCTTGGATCACTTGGAAACAAAGCTTTATGATTAAATGATCAAAGGATTTTAATGAGATGTGTGGGCTATTTTTGATCAGAAAGAATGAGTGCAAAAGGTGAGAAAATAGTGGGGAAAAGTCCAGTATTTATAGGACATTCTGGAGGAGCATCTACCTATGGGCGGTCCCCTTAAATAGGTGGGCGGTCCCCTTAAAGATAAGGGGGCCGCCCGTGTATTTAAGGGGGCCGCCCTAGACTGGGCGCTCCCCAGTTTGTCCTTTTGTGTAGGGGGAATTTTCTGGAACTTTCTAGCCGTTTTAGGTCCGAAAATTTGAATTTCAAAATGTTTATTTTGAATAAAACATTTCTTTTAATTGTAGAAAATGTTTTGTAATGTTTATAAAAATGTTTACAACATTTTATAAAAGTGTGAGGTTGAATAAAAATTTCCTTTGATCATAAAATGCATTAAGCATTTATTTATTCATACCTTTAAGTGATATAATTTTTGAAATGAAAATTTACTACTAATTACTTGTTTACGTTTAATTTTACATTGAACGTTTTTATATTTTATGATTATCAAAACGTAAAGATGTGAAAAATATTAATAATGTTTTTAGGCATTATTTCTATCAACAATCTCCCCCTTTTTTATGATTACAAAATTTAAACTCATTAAATGTAAAATTATTTTTAAACAAGTATTTAGTGAGTTTTATGTCATTTATCCCCCTTTTGTAGAATCAAAAAGGTATAGTCGAGAATTGCTAGTAAAATCAACAGAATAAATGCTCCCCCTTGATGTGTGCTCCCCCTCGTTTGAGGGCACCAAGAAATCAAGCTATGGTTTCTTGGCTACAAAAACGAGTTAGAACAATACAAATATTTCTAACATGTAGCAAGAAGGAAAAATATGGCATAATAATAATGCAACCAACAATAATCATCCATTAAAAGTAAAATAGTATGTGAACCACACTCATGCATATATAAGGAAAATAAATAACATGCTAACATACATGAAATTTTTAAACTACAAAAAGTCATATAACTAGAAAAGCTCCATAAGACTTGCTTGCAAAATGGTGGATGGATAATTAT
The DNA here is from genome assembly GCA_026074375.1 of Tanacetum coccineum. Classification (NCBI taxonomy): domain Eukaryota; kingdom Viridiplantae; phylum Streptophyta; class Magnoliopsida; order Asterales; family Asteraceae; genus Tanacetum; species Tanacetum coccineum. The sequence goes on from BQNB010033982.1 coordinate 16,652, forward strand.
TTGAGAAACTAAACATATAATGTGTTTAGTTTAGGGAAGATGATGGAGGTGGTGGGATGATGGTTGTTGGTGGTTGTGAGAGCATATGTTCAATATATGAAAACATATATTGGAGTTCATCTCTTAATCCAAATATAAGAGTACGATTATGAATGCAACACAAACATGAATCTCCATGTGCCTTAAGAAGGTTCCAAGGAATGAGATAACCAAAGATGGGTGGTGAAGGTGATGGAGTATCAAAATGTGTAGGATCCCTAGATCATTCCATGGATGAAATCACAAGATCAATGGCAATGAAAGACTAAACATAAAAGAACTTTTGATTGAAAGAAACAAAAAGTTGCTACAAATCCTTAAGAAAAAATAAATAATGGAGAAAACTAACCTAATTTTGACTAAAGTAGGTGTATTTATACTAACTAAGATTTGCCTTTGAGGGCTTTCTTTTGGGCTTTTTACATCTTGGCCCGTATACATAGTAAACATTAATTAACATTGACTTTCGAGCTAGACTTTTGTCTTGTATCTTCGAGTGACCGAAGCTTCTTTGTTCGGATCCATTTAAGTGATTGGTATGTGCTTAATTACACATACCTTTTACCTTTAAAAACAAGCTAAAATAACCAAAAGCGGACTTAAAATGCCAAAAATATGCTTGTTTTGCTAATTGTGTTGTGCAGGAACGGATAACCAAGAAAAGGACGAAAAACAAAGCCAAAACGACAAAACCAGACTCGGAATGGAAAAGACTGTGAAAGACAAAGCCAAATCAAAGCCGGAAAGTCAATCAAGTCAAAAAAGTCAACTGGTCAAAGTCAAAGTCAACCCAAATCAACCCCGAAGCCAAAAAGTCAATAAATCAAGAAATATAAGTAAGTTTGAGGGTTAAAATTGCCAAACCCTAAACTTATATTTATAAGAGAAAAAAGAAGAAAAAGAAAAGAAGGGTCCAAACTGCCATTATTGGAAAGTCACACTACAAGGGTAAAAACTGTCAAGGCCCTTAACTTGTACACACCAAGGACGGTTCATGCAAAGAACTATATAACTCTTGGGACTTACATTGCCAAGTCCCCAAAAGATATAATAACAAAAAGGACATGGTTGGCAAACCAACAAATAACCATGAAGGGGCCCACCTCCTTGTCCCCAAACAGTTTTAACACCAACGTCCAACACCCTAACCGCTATAATATTTTTTCCCGCCCTGTTTGAACAAACCCACTCCCGGTCACCTCAAACCTTTTACCCCTGAACCATCAATTCCCCATGGACAAAACCCTCCGCCCCTCCTCCCCCTACCACCACACCCAATCAAAGTTTGCCCAAGCTGGCAATCCTCTACAAGAAACGAGCACAAATCAATACGCAGATTGATTTTTGAAGATTGAATAGGCCAAGAATTGGAGGCTGGAACCACTCACAGCAAAAACACAAACACACCTTGTTTGTTGTGTCCTACAAGAAAGGCACAAAAGGAATAAGACCCCAAAGAAGTCCTATTCGTTTTTCTCTTTTCTATATAAAGATTGTAGAGCCCTTGTGGCTACCAGTTAGTTTTTTAGTAAGTAGCTTTTAAGTTTTAAAGTTTTATGTAATTTTACAAGTTTTTAAGTGTTACAAAAGAAAAGCAGCTTTGGTACTTGTTCTCACTTGTTAATTGAACATTCAGTGAAAGTTTATAACTTGTGGTTCTAAGGTTATTAAACCTTTTGCCTTGAAATCTATCTTTTTAACATTTCATTTTAAAATATTCTTGAAACCTGTTGTTAGCCACTGTTAAGAAAAACTCAAAAAAAAGGGTGAAAGAGCAAATTACTGTTGGATTGAAAAAGGCATGGATGAATAAGCTAAAATGGATGGCTTGTTGGGTTTATGACTTAGTTTAGCTTAATTATAAGCTGGGTAGGTTTAGAGCTTAGTTAAGTCTTCAAGGGATCCTTTTTGACAAAAGGATCAAAGGTACCTTACTTTTAAATTTTGCTTAATTACTGTAGCACAGCTTATTTAGCTTCTTTTTCAGCTTATGTGTCACTTATATGCTTATTATGTTTAAGTTGCTGTTAGAAGCTTTCATTTCATTATCTGCATTTACTTTTGAATCTGTTCAAGATTACGCTAAATCTGTCTAAGCTTATTTACATCATTGAAGAGCTATTGATATGCCTTTTAGCTTTTTATTGAGCATAATAGCTTACATACAATTGTGTGTAACAAAGGTCCATTTAACCTTTGTCTTTTAAAAGCTTTTAGAATCATTTATTCTAAAATTAAGGAAGTGTTTTATTGGAAACTTACCAAAATGGGTCAAAATGGTTGTTGGTATGGGTTATGGCAATTGAAATAGGTTTAGTTTAGATTAATAAGCTTAAAACTTGTTATAAGCTCTTAAATACTGTTTTCATTTGAATTTAGTTCATAAATGTTCAATTGAGGCTGATTTTGGAAGCTATTGAAGAAATAAGCTAATATTAGCTTATTGAGCTTTTGACTCAGGTTTAGAGGCTTTGGGAGCCATTAAGTTCAGGTTTTAAGCCACTCACTCAGAAAGAGTGGCTTGGTTCTGAGACAACAAAAATCCAAGGTTTCATTTCCTAAAATTCATTCTAGCTTAATTTTAACTTTAAACATTTGCTTATTTACCTTCATTTCCTGTCATTTCTTTGCAAACATGTTGTTTAGACTTGTTATTTACCTGTTCTAAGTTTTCATTGAATAAAATTTGAATAATCTTAGTTTATAACTTAAAACTGCCAAGTTAGTGTAATAAGCTAGGTGAGAAAGTGGCTTATTTCTCTTAATAAGCTATAGTTTTTATTACTTAAGTAGCTTAATTAGTGTAATATTAGTTGAAGTAGATAAAAGGTTTTGTAAGTTTTAGTTTTTAAAACAATTTTTAAGCTCAAATAGTTTTAACAGTTTACATAAAGGGGTGTTTGGCATAAGCTTAAAAACGGGTCAAAATGGTTTTGACTTTGGGTTAAGGTCATTTAGTGAATTTGAGCTTAAGTTTTAAGCTTATTTAAAGCTTTTTCAAAAGTTTCCAAGGTTTTAAAAGTGTTTTCCAAAGTTTTTAAATCCATTTTCATAACTGTGAGATTTTTAAGATACCACAAGTGCTTATTTGGTTAAGCACTTGTAGGTTTGAGTTTAAGCACAAAAAGAGTGTGTTTTGTGTGTCTAAAAAAGGCTGTCAAAAGCCCTTTGTTCCTTTGACTTTATAAGTCAAAAATCACCAAGTCTCTTTTGTCACAGTTTCTAAAAACCAAAAGAGCTTTTTCATCATCAAAAATAAACAAGTAAAAATGATTTTTAAAAGTTGAAAATTGGTGCACAAGCCCCTTTCATAGACCACTCAATCTGTTTGAGCTTATTTGTGTGTTTAGAGCTTATTTGACAGCTTAAAATAAGCTGTCAAATAAGCCTTTGAGATTTGCCTTAAAGCTCCCCTGGTGCAAAGGGGAGACTTTAGGCTTATTTTTCTCAGCCTTTAAGCACACTTAAGCCCAAGTTTTTGGCTTATTTTAAGAGTCTATAAGCTCTTAAATAAGCCCTCAAAGTTTCAGACCTTAGAAAGCTCATTTGTGTGCTTATTTTTAAGCACAAACTTGCCTTTTGGCTGTTTTCACATAACTTAGGCTGAGGGATTGCTTATTTTTTGATTTTGGCTTATTGAGCTTGTTCCATAAGCTCAAATTGTTTCCTAGTGGTTATTTAGGTTAAGTTAGATTGTTAGTTGGCTTATTTCCCTTTTGCTAGCTTAATTGAATGCCCATTTTAGTGCTTTTGCCCTTTTAAGCTTGTTTTAAGCATTTCTGTCATTAAGCCTTTGTCCCAGCTTATTTAGTTTAAGCTTTTCACTTTTTATAGCTTATTTAGGTTAGGTTTACCCTTTTAGCTTATCTAGTCCTTAGTCTAGCTTATTTGTCCCTAAGTCCAAAAGGACTTAGCTTTTTTTTAGCCTTTAAGCCAAATAAGCCAAACTGTCAAGTTTGAGCTTATTTTTAAGCTTATTCACTGCTTTTCATAAAAAGCTCTAGTTGACAAAGTTGTTAAGCCCCACGAGCTTAACAACTTTGCTTCTTTGAGTTTTCAAAAAAAAAAAGGGGGCTTTCTTTGAGTTTTCGAAAAAAAAAAGGGGAAGACACTTGGCCCGGGTGAGCAAGACTCGAACCCGGGACCAAGCGATACATCCCCTTTTACACAAACACTCTACCACTGCGCCCTTATGGTCTTTTTTCGTAAAGACTCAAGGGCATTAATATAATAAGTGTCATTTTTGACCAATAGCTTAAAAGCTGTCAAGCTTATTTCGGGTGCATATTCCTTAACTGTTTGATGTTTCTTATTTTTTCGAGGAGCTTAAAAAGTCTATCATTTTTTGTAAATTTTTTCAGATTTTTAGTAAACGTTTAATATTTTTTATATCTAAATTTCGTTAAAAAGTTTAATAATTCAAAAAAATACAAAAATTATCAAAAAAATATGTTTGCTTTTTAGAAAAATTTCTTTATCATCTAGTTTGGATAGGAAAAATATAAAAATATCGTATGGTCATTTCTACAACTTTTTTACTTTTTAAAGAACGGTCCGGGTGCGGGATTTTGTTTTGACTCGTTTTTGGGTCAAACGAACTCCGTTTTCGGTCTAGTCTTTTTCATTCTTCGTTATTTGTCCCGTAGAGTAGTTTAGAAGTGAAAATTTCTCCGTAGAGTTATTTTTAAAGATTTTAGGTTTTCCCCCTTTTGTTCGGGATTCGTGCTTTCGTTTTTTAGCTTAAATTCATAATTTTTAGGTTTTTCTTAAACGTTTTTGTTCGTTATCATCTAATTTGACTTTTTCAATCTCCTAAATCAATTCCTTCATTCAAAGTCAAATCATCGATTGTATCGATTCTCTAGTCCAGCCTCGTTGGGGATAAACGACCCGGGAAGATTCTATACTACTTCTCGGTATCATTGCTCTTGTTGATTTTTAGACTTACATATATATTTTATATTTTATAATATATTATATATATTTATAGTGTGAAAACCCGCAATCACCGGGCGATTTTGGAAAAATCCTGAATAAATCGTCGGTAGAATCCGGCGTGACCGAGAAAACTGCGAATACCCTTCACGGTAGTGGGATGAGGTAATTTGGCAATGACATCAACTTTTGATTGATCAACCTCAATCCCAGACGTAGAAATCTTATGATGCTCCTAAATAAATTACGAACTACGCTTATAACGAAAACGATCAACGACTTCACGTAAAATTCTGAAATTTTAAACATTAACATGAAACGTAAAAACGTGACGACAATTAAAAGACTACATTGATTAGTAACCCGGAATGCTTTCGGTAACGATTCATCAGAGAAATCACGACGATTAACTTCTCGGCTAAACGTTAAAAATTATGCGGGAATTATAAAATTCAATAATCTTGGACGGTAATTAAGCTAAAATATCGATTCGAATTTTTGTGGGGTGCTCACATCCTTTCCCGTTTATAAGAGCTTTGTCCGCAAAGCTTACAGTATAACATTGTCACGATTGTGCCCAGGAGTAGTAAAAGAGATGAGGATACTTCTTCTGAATTTGATTTCACGCGTTCCATGTAACTCAGGACCTTCCTGAGTTCTTTACGCATCTCTTACACAATTAGGGAAGACGGCTTTGCTTTAGATGTGTTGACCTTGACAGTAGTCGCATAACCACAGTATGAAAGATCCCTCTTTCTTCTTTGATGGAATAAAACCAGATGATCTAGGCAGATGATGAAAATGGGTTTATTAAATCCTTGTCAGAAAGTTCTTGAAACTAGACGTGGATAACTCTTGCATTTATGACGGGTGCTAACGATACGGGATGTGCTACGGGTGCAATCTCGCAAGGACTACGTCGATTTTAAAATTCGACTTATCGTGGTTATGGTGGTAATCCAGGTAGTCTTCTGAAATACTTTAGAAATCCTGTACAACAGGCACACTCCTCAAGTCGTTCTCTTTCGGCTCTGTCGTCAGATTTTGCCGTAATCTTGAGCTAGGCAAACTAAGGCAACCTTTCCTGGATCCTAGTACTTATGGGTTTTGGTGCCCGAGTGATACTCTATTTGATCTTTTCTTCCACCGTTACTTCTTCGATTGATTATAACACTTTATCATCCATAAGGAACTTCGAATGATTCCTTTCGTCAAAACGATCATCGCGCTTGGTATTTCGCCAACCCAATCATACACGATGACTTTAAAATACGAGTTCTACAAGGGCTATTTAGGTCAATGTCAAATGGGTGACCTGGAAATCCTAATGTGCAACCTATAAGTATCACATTAGTTTCTAAAATTCTTCCATCAGCTAATTCTACGGCATAACTAGTGTCTAAAGATGATGGGATGACATCAAGCAAGGTATTAAAAGTAGTCGACACAAAACTCCTATCGGCACCCGAATCAAATAACATGGTAGCATATCGATTATTAAAAAGGAATGTACCCGTGACAACGTTGGAATCAGGGCCATCTCCTCCTCCTCTAATTGCATAAGCTCTTGCTTTAGCCTTATCATTCCCAGTCTTATTTCCTATCTTGTTTCTGCGGTTCTGGTTCCCCAACTTGGGACACTCATTCCTATAATGTCCTGTCCTTCCACACTCATAGAAAGTATTTCCTGTTTGATTTCCAACCGGGGTCCTCTGAGGGGTAGCAGCAACTGCGGTTTCATAGTCTTTAGTCATGTGACCAACCTTCTTGCATGTAGAATACTTATGTAATCAATAACACCAAAGAACAATAAAGAAATTTAGAGAGAGAAGGGGGTTGGAAGGATCTTTCTAGTAAGAGAAAGTAAAGAGAAAATAGAATGTTAGATTATGTGAGAAAAACAACCAACCAACACCCTCTCCATGTGTGGAGAGGGTATATATACAAAAGATAGTGGCCGGCCATAGGCTAAGTTCATGGGCTTTCCATGGGCTTTTCCTAAGCTAGACTATCTAGTTTCTAAATATTACTTTACGAGCTATCTAAAGATATAATGGAAGTGACCGACACTTTTCGTGTTCCTAACAAAAATTACCCCTAAGGGAGGTCACTTCATTTTACAAAAAATTAAACCTAGCATACTATTCTTTTTCTTTAGCCTTGTGCTTGCACACTTAATTTCTTTACTTCATCTTGTGAACATGATGTAGTGATCATTGACTTTAGTCTTTGACTTGTATCTTTGACTTCGCATGAATGTGATCTTAAACTTCTTGAGATCATCAACCAAGCATAATCTCTTATCATCATCTTGTGATCTTTTGCCTTCTTATGATCTTGTGACTTCTGGATCAACATGCTCATATTGTTCTTGATGTTGAAAGTGTGTGTAACCAACTTTCTTGATATCCTTTAACTTTAAAACTTCTTCACTTTATGGAGGATGTACGATATCAACTTAATACTTCATCGCTTCAAGAAAGACGTACGGTATCAGAGTAGCAGAAGTCTTGAAACATGTACTTGAGCTTTCATGATGTCTTTACATATGTCGATCGAATATGAGCATCTGGTATTGGCTTTGACTTGTCATCGGGAAACTGCTACCACCGTTAGGAAATCTGCATAAATGGGTTAGTGATAAACAACATATATGGACGAAAGTGGCTTTGTCACTTTGTCGAATGCGGTTGTAATAACCACGGTTCCCTGTTACTCAGTATAAATATTGCTTGTGATCAAGTAGAATTCTAAATAATCTCCTTGATAGGGTTTCGTAGCTGTACTAGCCATTCTTATTACTGGAGCGTCTCAAAGCAGATAACACGGTAAGAGTGAACAGGTAAGTTACTATCTTCCCGATTAAGTCGTCAATTCGTGTACAGCTTTCCTATGCCCAGATACCCTTGTGAGGCTTCGCATGGACAGTTTTTATGACACACCAACAGCTTTATCTTTTTCAAAATTCATTCATCAAATCATAAGCTGGACCAAATTGATATCCAGTATCACAAGTTCGATCCATGTAGGATCTCACATGTCACCTACCAAGAGCTTGTTTGATGTTGGCTCAAGCAGGATTTCCATCTTCACTGTGAGTACTTAAGTATCACTTGGATGTTCTGACAAAATCTCAAGGATAATGCGTATGACTCTTAAGTTATTACTTGTTTTCACAATGTCTGAGCAACAAATATCTTTGAACAGTTTCCTAGTGAGATTAATGGATGATCTCTTGGCTCTAGACTCAATAGTGCACCTTTGGTTTTAGTGATCGAAGGCTGGAGCGGACTGCCTCCTTTTCAATACCAACTAACTCGGAGTGAGAATGTCGATAGAAGTGTGTGTAATCTTCATGAGAAATGAAACATAAATCTTTTAAGAGATTCTGAGTGACTAGGGAGGGTTGTGCCTTGCATCACTGGGTCCATGATGTCAGTCTTCAATGTCAGCAATCATCTTTGTGATTCATGACAACAAATGTATTGACCCGGTTTCTGCCTAAGTGTAAGGAGGGCTTCTTTCTTTTCACCCTTTATCTTAACTTTTCTTTTTAATTCTTCAACTCCTTCAGTGCTTACCGAGACTTCATAACTAGTACCTTGTTGTGTTTGTTCCTGTACTAGCTCCATCTCAGTCAGCACTTTTCCCTTAATCTTACTTTACTCCTTTTTCATACCTAAGGACTTCTACACTATCTAGTGGGATATCCCTGGGTAGATCCCTCTAGTTCTGGCAGGATCATGGGAGTTAATACCTAAACTTAACCACCTTATAACTCCAATACAGTAATTTAAATGGTCGATCATTGGTACTTCCACATTTCAGCCAACACGTAACCATTTGCTCTTGCTTTATATGTGCATCGATTAATCGAAAGAGTTTAGCACATATATGGGATAGCGTACATTAGAGATCTTAAAATTTACATCTTTAATCATATTTTTTAATCACTTTCTCTTCCCTTATCAAAAATGTTAAATCTTTTAAAATTTTGGATATTAATTAATTTAAAATATATATGCATTCGGGGAGAGAAATGTTATGATTAGTTAACAAGCCGTATTAGGAACATTTTAATGCTCCCCCTCAAAATAGGAGGGTGTAATATGGTGTTTGAGTACGTTAATTTGAATTTTTTTTGAATTTACTAAGAAATTCTTGAAAATTCGTACTCAAACACTATATATGCCTAATTATAGTCTACACTATTAATTTACATATTCAAAAGAATTATTATATACGAGAGATGGACCTGAAATAAGATAGGACATGATATGACAAAATCATATTGTCCGTTCCAGCAGCCTGAGGTCGTTCCCGTATTCTCTTCCACCAATGAACTTCTCTAAATTCCGCATCAACCTTCTCTCATAAAGCTGCTTGTCGATATCCTAAACCATAACCCGAGCCTTTCGTTTGTCTAAACCACTCCATTTCCTCTTTGGCAGATATTCCATCATTATTCCCTTAGCAATATGATTAAGAATCGTCCAAACATCATTGAGCATGCCATCACTAAATTTATGAAGTTCATCAGCGCGCATCAATCTGTTTCTATTGTTCTGGTCCTTGTATATCACTCTTTTAGGGTTTGAATATGTAGTGTATGTGGTCCTGACCCTAAGATTTGACCTGAATGTGTCTGGCTTGGTAAGGTTGAGCTTCTTTTGGTAACTTTTGATTCCTAATTGAAGATCTTCCACCCGCCTTTGAATGACAATCCATCTGGTGAACATACGTAATGCCACGTTCAAGTCATACCGTTTGTCGATTGTGAGATTGGTCAGCTTCTTTTGAACAAGTAGAAGTAACATGTATTCTATGTCTTGTAGGTGAAGTCATGGGAAATCACCTTCTCTAAACTTGTACAACTTCTGATCATCTCGACGAACTTCAATCTCTTCCAAGTGACCGTAGTCATACTTCTTCATAATCGTAAGTATGGTAACCGCAATGATTCTTTTCCTAGAGTAGACATCCTTAGACGAAGTCATGTGGGCAGCAAACCCGTAGAAATGTTGACGTTTGGGACCCTAGTGTGAAGTACCCCAGTAGGCATGTTTATCATAAATTACCTTCACGGGACTCCACACATCTCAAACCAAGTCTTCAATCCATTTGATCTCATATGTAGCAGCTTTTGACTTCGTAACAGAAGTTGAGTACCGTATGCATAAATCTCCTCCTTTTAGATATTCCAGGTCATTTTTTATAAAGAAATCTTGATGGATAACTTGACGGCCTCGATGATTAGGAATCAACGAGAGAGGTTTACTGAGATCGAATGGATACGGCTTTCCTTCAGGGTTATGCCAGTCGAGTCATTTAGTTTTGGCCTTGGAACATTCTTCAAGATGATACTCTAATTCTGTAAGACTTTTGCAGGTGCCTTTGAGTAGCTCGAATTCCGGTCCAAATAGAATTTCTTGAGTCATATCTTTAATGTTGAGCCGATTCAGTACAAATGCAGTGAAGTCGAATGAGGTATCCATGAGCTCATTGAATGAAGTACGAGGTTCTTAAGCACGAGCAGCTTGACTAATCCAAGTCTAAGGAGGTCAAAAGTCAACTTGTTGTCTCTTGTTCCAATCATAATCAGGAGTTGGAGGTCGCTCGGGTTTCTTGAACCAGTCAGCTTTGGTGACCTCCTTGTCAGCGGGTTGTTCATCATTGTCTCCCATGATGAACTCTTGATCTTGTTGCATGCCTGAGTCTTCAACAATATGACTTAGCTCCTCTACATGGGCATACTTGCCAGAAGACTTATGTTGAGATTGGAAGGCGTCTTTAGAGGTGCTTGAAGAATTCTTTTCCTTTGACCGTGAATCTTTGGATGACTCAGCATCTTTACTCGATCTCCTTCTTTTCCTCCCTCAGTCTGATCCAG
>BQNB010033982.1:29425-51928 GCA_026074375.1 Tanacetum coccineum
AGAATGACAAGAACAATTATACACGCATATGATCAATAGACAAGAACAATTATAGTAAACATTCGTTATACCTAAACATCCCCAAACCACACATTGTTGTGACACATTTATAGACCAACAAACAATTATACACTATACAAGAAGAAGAATCGTAAAGTACTCTTAAGAAGAAATTAAGCATGAAACACATTTCTGGTAATATAGAGAGTCTTGAAAGTGGTTATATTTGGCCACTCACATTTCAAGTTTTATTATCTCAAAAAATGTTATACATGTGGTTTATGATTGGATCGATTAGAGACCTGATTTTTAAAACATTCTAACTTTTCTTAAGCATTAATCACATAGTTATACGTGTAATTTATGATTTTCATGGATTTAAAGACTCTTAACAATAAGTTCAAAAAATATGACTTGGCATGTGTCACATTAGAACTCGTCCATGTGTCAATGAAAAATACATTTTAAACCCAATCCCTTCATATATGTTGCATCAATTATTATATAACACACACAAAGATATGTAAGGTCAAATTTAAACCAGTTTAACTCTGTCAAACCAGACACTTACATTGGGACGGAGGTAGTACTTACTTGGTTAACAAAATATGTGGTATTCGTATTTATATAGTATGTCATTTACCTAGAATCATATACCAAATATATTTATTATTAAAATTCATAAACGTTAACGGGGCTTGAAAGACCAAAAAAAAATTCTCAGGGAAAAAAATGCGTGCGTTGAATACAAGTTAGCCCCGCCGCAACGCGCGAGCACATTTTCCCTCAATATTTATTCGAAATATATTTGCAAAAAACTATGCCCCACCGCACTGCACGGACTATCTTGCTTGTTTCTCTCAAAAAGCTAAGTGATGACGTCATTGCGCATGACTTTCGTATATGACTAAAGCTTTTGCTCCTGTTCAACCGACCAAACAGGGTCTGAATATGGTACTCTTTCGGTTCCAGCTGCACAAGGGGAATCTTGGACACATGGATGAGTTCTAATGTGACACGTGGCAAGTCAATTTTTTGTTGAACTTATTATTGGAGTCTTTAAATCTATGAAAATCATAAACTACACGTATAACTATGTGATTAATGCTTAAGAAAAGTTACAATGTTTTAAAAATCAGGTCTCTAATCGACATGATCGAGTCATTGGGTTATTTGTTCAACCGTTTCAACCATTGGGTTACCGGTTCGACCATCAGGTCAATTCGGTCTTGCACAACAAAAAAATAAAAAAATATTTGCACTGATATATATATATATATATATTATATTATTATTATATTATTATATATAACAGGAGCCATTTGACTATTTTTTGCCACGTCATAATGCCATGTCATCTTGGTTGCCATGTCATTAACTTTATATTTATTTTTTTACATAATTTTAAGTTGGATTTTTTTGTTTAGTTTTTATCCATCCTGAATATCATTTTTTCGTATATCCTCACAAAACCCTAATATCATTGTTTCGTATCTTTCACAAATGTATTCACCATCCAATGTTTATCATAACCCTAATGTCCTTCATTCGTATTCATCATTAGTGATTCTGTATTCCTCATTCAAATACAGGTAACAATGTTTTCTTTGCTTTTACATTCTACAGTTAATGTTTTGATTGATTTATAAAAACCTACAATATGTTGAGCTAATAATTTATTTGTGTTGTTCACTGTTTTTTTAACTCTAACTGAGCAAATTAGGGCTTGACTTTGTGAGAAGGTGTACACGTATTTGGATGATTTACAGAAGGGATGTAATAACTTGATAACCACTCATGTGTTATTTAAATTATGTTTATATATCTATTTATATATAAAGAGAATTTAAATAAATCAAGCATTGACTTACTTTCTATTTGATTCATCAATGGCTGGGATAAACCAATGTACTTTGGAGTGTTCTTTGGCCTTTCCTGGGTCATACGAGCAGCTGAAAAATAATGCAACATTGATTGATAAATTAAAATTTAAAACAAGTTATTGAGCTCAACTGGGTCATACTAGCAGCTTAAAAATAATGCAATATTGATTCATAAATTCCAAGTTATTCAGCTTAATTGTATGAAGAACTTTACCTCCCTACTTCATTGATTGGCTTATCGAGTGATGCCTCTCGAGAAGGGACTGAAATGTGGACATCTACCAAATTGAACAAGCTGAATGCATTATACTCTATCATGACTTTGGTTTGTTCTCCAACAGCAGATGTCTCACACTTGATTAGAAGATGTCTCACACTTGATTAGAAAAACATTAAAAAATCCTGTTAAAATCAACATAAAGTTTATCTGAGAATTGAACATAAGATGATCATACTTACTCTCGATTGGAACAAAGCACTTTTCCTTGGTATTCAGAGTCCAATGCAAGGGACGAGATTGCCCAGCTGGAAATGAAGACTCGTGACCTTTCCATACTAGAAGACTTTTATGTGCAAAAATCCCTTTGTCGATTTTGGAGGACTTCGGCTTGAACCTGATGTATGTATGGAGAACCCGTGTTCTCAATCTGGACATATAAATAAAAATATATTACTAAAAGAGATTTAGAGTCACTCACATTTACCTACAACAACCATATGATAAACAGCCTCAGATACATACCTTGATTTTGAAATCCCTGTTTTTCAAGTCCGCAACATTCAACTCCAACAGCCCCATCAAATTAAACCTTTTGACTCGATTTGAATGGAGTTCCAAACTCAGCTTTTCAGCTGAGATAAAGGTCAACGGGGTTGCACCTAAATTATAAAGTTAAAGAACAATTATAAAATGATTACAAAAAGCATATACTCCTAAGAATGAAGATCATAGTCCCTTATACCCAAACATCCCCAAACCACACATAGTTGTGACACATTTATACATAAACAAACAATTATACACTAAACAAGAAGAAGAATCGTAAAGTACTCTTAAGAAGAAATTAAGCATGAAATACATATTTACACCGAAACACCCCCTTAGGAAGTGAAGTTAAGACGCGTATTTGATCAATGCACAAGAATGACAAGACCAATTATACATGAATATGATCAATAGACAAGAACAATTATTGTAAACATTCGTTATACCTAAACATCCCCAAACCACACATTGTTGTGACACATTTATAGACCAACAAACAATTATACACTATACAAGAAGAATCTTAAAGTACTCTTAAGAAAAAATTAAGCATGAAACACATATTTAAACCCAAACACCCCTTAAATGAAGTTAAGACGCGTATTTGATCAATACACAAGAATGACTAACAATTATACACGCATCTGATGAATAGACAAGAACAATTATACACGCATCTAATCATAGTAAACATTCCTTATACTCAAACATCCCCAAATATGTTGCTTAAGCACTTTTAGCCATATTTTTTAAATAATGACTCACGAGAGGACGGTTTGGCTTTGTTTGTGGGTTTAGACTCCCCTTTTTGACCTGTTAAAAACAAAAAACAAAAAAGGAAGTGTTAAAATATACGGAAACCTAACTAAAACATTTCTCAAATACAAATGCGATCATTGGCAGTATGATTAAGTGCACTAATAAAAGTAATTGTTTTGCATTACATTCTGTTTTGATGTACTACTGGTTCTAAATTAAAGTTTTTGTTTTCCAAATTCTGATTTTTTACGGATCACATGTAAACTGACACCACCTAAAACACACTTAAAACAAATAAAGTTCAAGACACAATAGACCAGTGAACAATTATAAAAAAAATTAAAAGATAAAGTATACACTCCTAAGAATGAATTAACCATGGAACACAAACTTATACACAAACACCCCCAAGCAAATAACGTTGAGACACGTATTTGATCAATTCACAAGAACGAAGATCATAGTCCCTTATACCCAAACATCCTCAAAACAAACGTAGTCATGACACATTTATAGACCAATAAACCATCATACACTATACTAGAAGAAGAATCGTATAGTACTCTTAAGAAGAAATTAAGCACGGAACATATATTTATACCCAAACACCCCCTAAGCAAATAAAGTTGAGACACATATTTGATCAATTCACAAGAACAAAGATCATAGACCCTTATTGAGCAGTAGTATTTAGTGATGACCGTAGTGTTAGAAACTCGTATTTTCTGTATTTTGAAACCAATGTGATGTAATTACTAATGTTCGATGATATGAAATTGTTATTTATCTGTGATATGATGTCATGATTTGATTTACTTATGCTTTTACGTCATGCATCATGGGGTTTCCCGAAATATATTTTGATCATGTATTTTCCATGTGAATTAACCGTAAATTTTATTTAACACCGTTAGTGATCTCGCGTCACCAAGAAATCTCATCAAGTGTTATGTTGTTATGTTGTAGGAAGATACCTAACACACGATCCGGAGCATCCATGACTCATGAGGAGATTGAAGACTTGATTGCTCGCCAAGTAGCTGAAGAGATGGAGGCTCGTGAAGCCGCGATGAACCTTGAGCCCTTAAATGAGAAAGGAAATGGAGGTAACGGGGGAAATGGAAATGGAGGTAACAGAGGAAATGGAAATGGAGGTAACAGAGGAAATGGAAATGGAGGAAATGGAAATAGAGGTAACAGAGGAAATAGGAATGGAGGGAATGGAGGAAATGAAAATAGAGGGAATGGAGAAAATGGAAATGGAAATAGAAATATGAATCATGGTATGAACTATGGAGGTATCATGCCAGTGGCTTGAGAGTGCACATTCCAATACTTCTTGAAGTGTAAGCCACAAAATTTACCAGGAACTGAAGGCGTTGTCGGATTGACCCGCTGGTTTGAGAAAATGGAGACTGTGTTCAATATTAGTAATTGTCCATCGAATTACCAAGTGAAATATGCTACATGCACACTGCAGGACAGTGCTTTGACTTGGTGGAACACTCACAAGAGGACAATTGGTGTTGATGCTGCATATGTCATGAAATGGGCTGGACTTATGAGGTTGATGACAGAAGTGTACTGCCCGAGGAATGAAATCCAGAAGATGGAGACTGAATTATAGAATCTGACGATGAAAGGAAACGATTTGACTGCTTACACACAAAGGTTTTAGGAGTTGATTTTGTTGTGTACGAGAATGGTCCCCGATGAGGAAGACAATGTTGAGAGATTCATAGGGGATTTACCCGATAACATTCAGGGAAATGTTATCGCTGTTGAGCCCACTAAACTTCAATATGCAATTCGCATTGCCAACAATTTAATGGATCAAAAGCTGAAGGGATATGCTAGAAGTACGAAAAACAAGAAAAGATTAGAGTGCAACCCGAGAGACAATCGTGGGCAACAACCAGTTTTCAAGCGGTAAAACATTGGAGGCCAGAATGTGGCAAGAGCTTACATGGCAGGAAACGATAAAAGAAAGAGGTATGTTGGGTCTCTCCCCTACTAAAACAGGTGTAGGTGGCACCATGAAGGGTTGTGTACTATAAGGTGTGGAAACTGTAAGAAGGTTGGGCACCTGACTAGGGACTATAGGGCTGTTGTTGCCCCAAACGCTCAAAGAGATGTAGTTGGGAATCAACCGGGTGTTATTTGTTATGAGTGTGGGAGACCGGGACATTTCAGGAAGGATTGCCCTATGTTGAGGAACCAGAACCATGGAAACCAGAAAAGAAACAAGAGTGGAAACACGACTGGTAACGAGACTGGAGGTAACAAAGCTACATCAAGGGCTTACGCTATTAGTAGAGGAGGAACAAACCTTGATTCCAATGTTGTCACGGGTACGTTTCTTCTCAATAACTGTTATACTTCCATGTTATTCGATTCGGGCGCCGATAGAAGTTTTGTGTCGACTACCTTTAGTGCTTTGCTTGATATTGGACAATCCACTTTAGACACTAGTTATGTCGTAGAACATGCCGATGGAAGAATTTTAGAAATAAATGTTGTTCTTAGAGGTTGCACGTTAGGATTATTAGGTCATCCGTTCTCCATAGATCTAATGCCCGTAGAACTTGGTAGTTTCGACGTCATACTCGGTATGGATTGGTTGGCGAAGTACCATGCATTGATCGTTTGTGACGAGAAGGTCGTTCGTATTCCTTTTGGAGATGAGGTGTTGATAATCCGAGGTGATAATTGCGACGGCGGAAGTAAGCTGAACATCATATCGTGGTTTGAAATTGGTTTTTGATAAAGTCTACGACTTTGAAAAAATGAGTAAACACGAACGGGTCATGCTGAAATTTTGTAAAAATCTTATACTTAGAAATTATTTAGAAAACATAAATAATAAAATGTTTTGACTAAATTACTTAACGATTTGGAAATGTCAAATTATAAATAATAAGTTTATTTATATGTTAATAATAATATAATATTATATTTATGTAATTAATATAATATTATATACGTACTTACTTACAACTTAAGGATTTTCATAAAAATCGATCACTAACAATTTTAATACACAAATAACGTTTACCAAAAATGAATAATAAACGTTCATGCATCAATCACATACGTTAACTTTCCGAGACTAAATTGTAACCTGTATTCTTCTAGGTCATACCCGTATACCACCGTTCGTTCCGTGTGACCTTACTTTTTGACGTATACTCTTTACATTATCATCAAGGTGAGTTTATAGCCTCATTCTTTTACTCGTTTTGAATAAATATTTTATAACTTAGGGTGAGAAACATTGCTTGTTTTTAAAACTGGACACAAGTACTATACGTGAGATTTTCCCTATTTATGTGTTGCCTAAGTAGCGTATAGACCACTATTGCCCGAACTACCATGAACTGTCAATTTCTTGACCGGAGGACCGGTTGAGGGAGCGTGAGTGAATAAATAGATCTATTGGGACTAATTATCCCTATCCGGGTGAGTAGCGCTCACTACCCACGGGGCTCCCGATAAACAGATATATGTCATGTCAAATCTGGTTAGGTGGTCTTTGGTCCAACACTTGTAAGGGCAAGCAATTACTTATAGCAATGTACATGCGATCTTTCGTTATTAGCTTCCGTGTCATGAGCTTAGTGCAACGTAGATACCTCTTTATGTGAAGTTGTATCTCCTATGACTGTCACATACGTTTTGACATCTTGTTGTCGACTATAAATACGTTTGAACTAAACCTGTGAATTCACCAACTTTATGTTGACGTTTTAAGCATGTTTTTCTTAGGTGCATAGCATGGATGTCGTTGCTTGAACTATATAAAGTCTATTGCCCGAAACAGTTTTCCAGAATTCTATACATGATTATCTTAAATACCATTGTTGAACTTATTAAAACTTCCGTAGTTTAACTTTTGAATCTTTTAAATTTGATCGATGTAAAACTTATTATTATTTTGAATTTACGCAACGGTGTTTATTTAAAACGTACCCTTAGAGGTCGTTCTTTATGCTTTGTACTTGAGATATTCGATAATGTCACGCCCCCGGACGCTAAATCGGACAGGACCCTATTTGGGGGTGTGACAACCCAGCTTACAATATTTGCGGGTATAAGGATGTCTAGCCGAATCTAAGTTATACTATCCTCAATCACGAAAACTGGACTTAAAAACCATTAGTTGCCCGTCTTATAATACCAGAATTGTTGAGACACGTCATGCAAAGTTTCTTGAAACTGCTAACAATAGTGGTAGCGGTTCATTTAGAAGAATTGAACTACAAGAGGCTCGGGATTAGACACCTATAAATGAGGTGCCCATCCTGATTAGCACGCCACTTGACACATCGAATGATCACTTAATTGCTCAAGATCATCCAAATAATGTCGAGGAAAATAAACCTAACCCTGAAATGAATGTTGAACCACAAGAAACTCAACATCCGTTGCGCAGGTCGTAATGAAATAAGCAGCCCACAAACTTTGACGATTACTATACCTATTTGAATGAGGCCGATTTAGACTTAGGGAAATGCAATGACCCTGAATCCTTTGAGGATGCCATTACTTGTGACCAATCAGCTCATTGGAAGGAAGCAATAGAAGATGAGCTGAATTTAATGAGCACAAACAACGTTTGGGAACTTGCTGAATTACCAAAGGGTGCAAAACCCGTTCGATGCAAGTGGGTCTTCATGACCAAACTTGGCCCAAATGGAAATATTGAGCTATACAAAGCTCGTTTGGTTGCGAAAGGGTATACTCAAACGGAGGGTGTTGATTATAAAGAAACCGTTTCTCCTGTATCGAGAACAGATTTCCTAAGGAACGTAATGGCCCTTGTAGCTCATTTAGACTTAGAGTTACATCAAATAGACGTCAAAACGACATTTCTTAATGGTGATTTACATGAAGATGTGTACATGGCCCAACCACAAGGTTTTAAATCTAAAGGCTAAGAACATCTAGTTTGTAAACTCAAGAAATCTATTTATGGGCTTAAGCAAGCATCTCGTCAATGGTATTTAAAATTTGATGAAGTGATGAGGAAACATTTCATCAAAAATCAGGTAGATCAGTGCGTATACCTCAAGATGAGTGGGAGCAATTTTATTATACTTGTAATTTATGTGGATGATATCCTTTTAGCAAGTAATAATATTGATTTGTTGCATGAGTCAAAACGTTTTCTATCTAGAAACTTTAACATGAAAGATCTTGGTGAGGCTTCGTATGTTATTAGAATTGAAATTCACCGAGATCGAGCCAATGGGAAATTAGGATTATCCCAAAAGGCATATATTGAACGCGTACTCAATAGGTTCAATATGAAACATTGCTCTCCCACAGTCACTCCCATAATTAAGGGTGATGCTCTCCCACAGTCACTCCCATCAATATCCGAAAACCGAGGTTGAATATGAGGAAATGAAGCGAATTCCTTATGATTCCATAGTAGGAAGCTTAACATATGTTTAAGTTTGTACTCGATTAGATATCGCTTATATATGCGGCATGTTAGGCAGGTTTCAATCTAATCCTGGCCTACTTTATTGGAAAGCTGCTAAGAAAGTATTGCGATATTTACAAGGAACCAAAGAGTAGAAACTATCTTATACTAGATCTGACAACTTTGAAGTTATTGGATATTCGGATTCAGACTTTGCGAAATGCAAAGACACTAGTAGATCAACTTGGGGATATATTTTCATGCTGTCAGGTGGGCCTATTTCTTGGAAGAGTAAAAAACAAGTGCTAACAACAACATCAATGATGATTGCTGAATATGTCTTGGTTTATAATGCGACATGCCATGCAATGTTGTTGAGAAATTTAATCACTAGACTCAAAATTATTAACTCCATTTCAAGGCCATAGAAGATTTACTGCGGTAATAGCATATCCGTGAGCTTCTCGAATAGTAATAGTTCAACTGGAGTTGGTTTATACCTCAATACAAAGTACTTATTCGTATGTGAAAGAGTGGAGGAACAACGTATAAGTATCGTGTGACAACCGACAACTTTCGGAACTTTAAATGACTATTTTACCCTTTGACTTTTCGGGTCTTACTTGACTTTTGACCTTTTGACCTTTTATTGTCACATAAAAACGATTACCGCGTAACCGGAAATTTTTCAAAACACATTTAAATAATAAATCATATTTATTATTACAAATCTCTTATTTACAAATTTATTTTTCAAACTTATTTGACTTGAAAACGAGAAGATAGATGTATTTTTTTAGTTTGACTTATCAAAAACGACCCGCCAAAATGAGTTATTAATTATGGTGTATACTAGAGTTTGACATAAAACGATATTCCGGACAACTTTTCAGTTTTACCCGAGACCCGAAACCAAGCAGAAAGTGACTAAAATACCCTCGTAAAAATTTTGAGCACCGCACACAACGCGTACCGGCACAAAAATAATTAAATTTATATTTAATTATCACAATTTATTTAATAAAAATATTTTATAAATTACTTAACATTTTATTGAAGAACGTTTGTTGAAAACGCGAATATTTAAATTAAAGTTTCATTTTTCGGATAAAGTTTATCCGTGATACACAAATAAGTAATAAACATTTTAAATAAAATTTTATAAAACATTTATGAAAAACTAGTCATGTAAATACTCACATTTCATAGAAAAATTATTTGGAACGCAATGACGCAACTTTCGTGTCTTGAATCAAACATTAACTAGCCTAAACGAGTCCCGAACTATTATTTTATAAAAGTTACACTTTTGGTCCCTGTGAAAATAATTACAACATCAACCCTAGTCTATTTGGTACTTGTCACTTTGTTTTAAAACTTTCAAGTATATAAACAAAATATTATGGTTTCATTCATTATTCTAACCCTAAATACACACACGTTTACTCTCAAACATTTTTCGTCGCCGTCATCTATTGTCCGGCCAGATTTCGGTCTTCGCCGCCGCTACCATCATCGTCATCCTCCATCACCAACCTACCTTTGATCCACCTAAAACATCACCCTCACCATCGTGACCACCTCCTCACCTCGTCACCAACCCCACCGCTGCCGCTACCCCAGCCGCCCCTCCTTCAACAGCCGTCACGGCTCAGCCATCGTCGCCGTCACCATCTCCATCTCCATGCCATCGCCATCGTGGCTGCCATCCTCACCACGCCACCATCACCATCCCTACTCCACTGCCATCTCCACCAACCGTCACCATCAACACCACCACCAGCCGCCACTCGTCACCATCTCCATCTGCACCAAGGGTGCGTTGGTTTTCTACTCAACACCACTGCGTTGGGTTTCATGGTAGCACCGAAAGGGTGCGTTTGGTTGGCTGTTTAACAGCCTAGAGTGCGTTTGGTTTTGCTCATCTTTGTAAATATCGGCCAATAAAAATATGAAAGTTTTTATAAAATATAAACCGGATTAATGGTGGATTAGTTGGTTAAATAAAAAGTGTTATTTGTTTTTTTTTTGGTTTTATAAAAATTTAGGTGCGTTTGGCTATAGGTTTAAAACTACCCAAATAGGGCGTTTGGATACGCGTTTAACAGCCTATTAGGGGCGTTTGGTTTAGTGGATAAGCTGCCCAAACAGGCTGTTTGGGACAACAGCTTTAAGGGTGCGTTTGGTTTGCGTATTTTTGTTAGCTAGTTAGTCCTGTTTGGATATATTGAAACGCGAGGGCATTTGCAACATGGATTTGATTTAGTGGGAAAAACTTTGAGTTTTGGTAAAAATGGAAACGTTGTATAAGCGAATAGGTCATGCCGAATTTTCTACAAAATTCCATACTTAGTATTTTTCGCTACAATTTCTATTATCCTTGAAAACCGATAAAAGGGACTAAGTTATCTTTTAAAGATATATTAAATTATAATTATACAATAACTCGACAACGAATAAGAATTATACTTTTACAAATGAGACAATTATTCTGGTTATAACCCGTCGAGGAAACGAAATACTAATTTATAAAATATTATTTTATAAATTCCCGACTAGAAAATAAAGACATAGTTTTGTAAAAACTTTAGAAACATCGTTTACTTAATTCGTAACTTTAAAATATCGTTTACTTTTATGCACAAACTTTTTTTTGTTTAACTAAGTGGTGATTTCCGAAAATGTGTCAAATTGTTTTGTTTCAATTATTTTTGTCACGTTTCATATATAATAGTATTAAGTATTATATACCTCGGCCACTTATTTAATTGTTTGTCTTTGTTATATAATTCACCATACGAATTATATACTCATTCATTTTCCATATGTAATATATACGGGATATATTACATACCTTGCTTTTACTTTCGATTTATTTTATTTAACCAACCACCAAACTATTACAACTTGAAACCTAAACCTTTTACCAACGTGTCACGTTTATGTAACCATCCATCGGAAAACCCAAGTACACCATCCTAAATTAGTGGGGCATAGCCGTTAAGATAAACTACAACTTCTTGATCGAGCCGTTCCAGTTTTCATTGTGTTTGATCTAATATTTGCATTTCTACCAATTATTTTGCAATATCAAGGTGAGTTCATAGCCCTACCTTTTCTCTTTTAATGGTTTTCATAAACTATTTTTGGGGTGAGAATACATGCTCATTTTACTAAATAAACCTATTGATTTCTACTACATAAGCGTTACATGACTATTCTTACTAAAACTTGATTTGTTTAATACATGATTTAAGATCGTTGAATACCTATATTTGAAACCGTAAATTTTGAATACATGATTGTTTTACTTTGGACACAAGTGTTTTAAATGGTATGCTATCCAGATTGTTGTCTGAATATTATTGCCTAAGTTACCGTATTGCCACTATCTAAGTCCCTACCATCATGAACCATTAAATGCTAATGTAGCGAGTGCAAGTGTTATAGATAGATCTATCGGGACTGACACTCCTCACCTGGAATTTCAAGTTACAAGTTGGCCATGATGCATTTAACATTTTGAGGAACTTGTAGGCATGTTTTGGCAGACACCCTATATTTGTTTTGGGGCACTGACAGTTAAGGTTTCAGGGTCATGAGCTTAGTGCAATAATACATGTTTTGGACTATGGAATACGTACATAGTTTGCCGTTACCTACATCTTGTGGTCCACTAAACTGTTTGATTACATTAACAATTCTTGATTTATTGAATCACTACGTGGATTTTGGAATTGATGCTTTTAAATGTTGTAACGCTTCTTTTCTTACTGAAATATTTCTTGAATTATGTCAATACTGATTTTACTTAAACCTATGAATTCACCAACATTATTGTTGACGTTTTTGCATGTATTTTCTCAGGTTATTATTTTGCTAGTGGAGCATTGGGAGCATTTGAGTCGCGCGGATATATTTTTGAAGGCTTAATAACTTGAGTACCATTCGACAAACGTTTTAAACAAAATGTTTTCTATTGCATTATAATTGGGACCCTTTGTAAACTCCGATTTTAATATATCAAATGTGAAATTTATTCTAAACGTCTCTTTTGAGGTCGTTTTCTGTGACTTGTGCGTATGGACTATGAAGTAGCACCCCATTGTTACCATTCCGCTGCAAATCAACGAGATTACTTTTCAAATGACACATTTAGAGGTCGTTCTCTTGTATCTTGTGCTGTTGTATTATGGAGTAACACTCCCGGATATATTCCGGCTGGCGGACACAGTTTGGGGTGTAACGATATTGTAATCAGAGCACTGGTTATAGAGAACAAGGTTGCATATTAACCCAGTACTATAACCGTTATTCACAAACATTGCATCACATCAACATTTTCAAAGTGCATACAGACCTATCTTGCTTACTTGCTTACATTACTTTGTTTAACATTAAGTGCTTACATGACAAACATATAATCTAAATATATATGCCCTTTCATCCCTTTATTGCGATATTTGCATTTATTTAAATAAGATTATTTATATAAAGACCAAGAACCATTTGCCTTAAGACATTTGGTTGCACAATGGTCTCAATTTAACTTTTAGACATTGTGAGTTTGCATAATGTCTCACTACGTTCTCACCATTGTAAGGATACACAATGGTATCAAAAATATTTTTTTCATCAGAGACTTCATACAAAATCTAATTATGCAAAAACCGTCATAAATTTTATTTATATGATTATGTAAGAATCTAAATATACAAGTCTTGTATGGCGGGACTTGTCTAGGATATTGATATGATAATTGCTATGGTGACTCGTTCATTAAACCTTTACCTTATTATACTTAACCGACTACTCCATTAACAGCTGAACTCTATGTCATATTCTTGATAGTTTTACTCCCCGACTCCGCAAACGAGTTTTAACACTCGACCCATACTCATAAGAACTGCATGGTATGTCCTTCACCACCTTGAATAATTTATATGAGTATGCGTTATTGCCATCGAAATTAGTAAGTAGGATGATTTAATAATCTCTTTTATTTTAAAGGATTGTGACGCCTCTTCATTAATGAAATAAATTTAAATCACCGTAACCATAAGTTTATCATTTCTTACATACCATAATTTGGATCTTATATTATGTAAATAAGAATTATAAATGAAGGGTTTAATGGTATCCAAATATGAAACGAGTACGAACTATGAACCCAGTAATACATCGACCGTCAAAAAGAATCTAAAACACAAATTTTGTCTTACCACTACAGTCAAACAAATCTAAGGCCTAACTTAACAACCTATATCGCATTATTAAAGGTTATTATGGTTTAATACCGTTATCAAATATTAACTATCGTGAACCAGTTTGTGACACACCGACTAGTGGCATACTTGAGCTAATGGATTTGATTCATCCTCGAATTAACGACTGAGTACCATATTCCGCCGTCAGTCACCAGTGAAGCACTCTCCGCGACCTCCCCCCCCCCCATTTGTTGAACTTTATTCTAGGATATTGTTTCTCAAAATGTCCTCACTCTCTGCATCGCATCACCATTTGTTATAGTTATTGTCGTTATGGTTGCTGTTGGGTCCTGGAGCGGTCCCAACTTGTACAACCTTATCTAATAGGTAATGCAACCCCTCTTAAATCAGATAAACACCGATCAACGAAACATCTAGTCGAACTAAGTCATTTCGGGGCCACTAGTGACGAAGACTTAGGTTCCGCGATACTCCTATATTTAACTCTGCCTAAGAAAAGTTGAATAATTACGTCCATGTAGCCTCGATACCGTTACGTTAATTCATCGAACATTACAGATAACAAATGGAGACTCCCGTCTTTGAGAACTTTTAGTAAAACTTTATACAACATACTCACAGCGACTACACTTTCTCCTTCAATGCTTTCACTATTAAGAGACCTTCTTTTATAACGCATTTATATTAGCCATAAACCTTAATGGATATATTATTTGAGATACCAATTTTGATAGATTAAATATCCTGGTCAGACTTAGCCAAAAATTTTGGGATAATTGAGATGTGTTCGAACATCATTTTTAACTGAATACGATATGCGAATGCCAGTGTTCAAAACTGGTTATTAAAATTCTAAATCTTTTCTGTCACACAGTAGCGTAAACAAGAATCCGAATCCCGGACGGGATTCCGTTTGAAAGGGTAAAGGTACTAGACCACCCGGACAATTTTTGGAATTTTAAATGACTATTTTACCCTTTGACCTTTTCGGGTCCGACTTGACTTTTTGACTTTTGATCTTTTATTGTCACATAAAAACGATTACCGCGTAACCGGTAATTCTTTGAAACATATTTAAATAATAAATCATATTTATTACTACATATCTCTTATTTGCAAATTTATTTTTAAATTATTTGACTTGAAAACAAGAAGATATATGTTATTTCTAAGTTGACTTATCAAAAACGACCCGCTAGATCACGTTTTCACGACTCGGACTCTAAAGCAATTTGATGTAAAACGACATTCCGGTCAACTTTGAGTTTTTCTCGAGACCCAAAAACAAGCAGAAAAAGACAAAAATACTCTCGCAATGTTTGGAAAACGAGAACAACGCGTACCGACACAAATATAATTAAACTATATTTAATTATCACTTTTTATTAAATAAATATACTTAATAAATTATTTATCATTTTATTTAGAAAAGTTTGTTAAAAACGCAAATATTCAAGTTAAAGTTCATTTTACGGACAAGGTTTATCAGTGATACACAAGTAAATAATAAACATTTTAAATAAGTTTATAAAACGTTTATGCAAGTAATATTCGAGTGAATACTCATTTTCGTAGGAAAAACTATTTGGAAAACAATGGCGCAAGTTTCGTGTCTTGAATCATCCGTTAAGTGGCTTAAACGAGTCCCGAACCATTGTTTAACAAAATTTACAATTTAGGTCCCTGTGGAATATTTACAACATCAACCTTGAACTATATTAAACTTGCCACATTTTTTTGAAAGTTTCATATATATAAGAAAATGCAATTAGGGTTTTCCTCATTTTATGTTATAACCCTAGCACACACACACTCCTTGAGTGCTTCGGTGTCGCTCCAGCCATCTCCGGCCGGATTCCGGCCACCCCACCACAACCGCCACACCACACCACCACCTCCACGCCACCACATATGTAACCAACCACAATCATCATGCACTCAACTCCACCAAACTTTACCCACCGAATCCACCAAACAACCACCAACCTCGCAGCCATCCCACCCTTCATCACCACATCACCATCTTTGCCACCCGAACCCACTCACCATCTCCATCGTCGCAAAGCCCCCCTCTTCCTCCCCACCACCACCCCACCAGTCGTGGGTTACACAACACCACTAAGGTAGTCGGATGTTCACAGCACCAAAGGTGCGTTGGGTTTTCAAAACAACACCACAAGGGTGCGTTGGTTGGCTGTGAAACCGCACAAGGGTGCGTTTGGTTGTTCGATTCAGTACCAAGGGTGCGTTTGTTTGTTTTATTCAGCACCAAGGGTGCGGTTGGTTTTGATAAAACACCATAAGGGTGCGTTTGATTTTGCTCAGTCACCAAAAGAGTGCGTTTAGATTTATAAAACATATAGGGTACATTTGGTTGGTTGTGAAACCGCCCAAGGGGTGTTTGTTTTTGTGGTTAACGCCATAAGGGTGCGTTTGGCTGTTCAGAAACACCGAATAGGGTGCGTTTGGGTTACCAGAAAACCGAATAAGGTGCGTTTGGGTTAGCAGAAAACGGAATAGGGTGCGTTTGGGTTAACAGAAAAATAATAAGGGTGCATTTGGGTTAACAGAACATTAGGGTGTGTTTGGTTTAGTAGTAGCCACGTAGGGTGCGTTTGGTTGGCTGTGTAACGGCCAAAAGGGGCGTTTGGTTTAGCAGTTAGGAGCATTTGGTTTAGTAGTTAGGGGCGTTTGGTTCAGCAGTTATGGGTCGTTGGGACAAACAGCTTTTAAGGTGCGTTGGTGCGTAATTTGTTAACTATTAGATCCTGTTTAGGGCTAGGGTATATTGAAACGCGAGGGCATTTGCAACATGGATTTGATTTAGTGGGAAAAACTTTGAGTTTTGGTAAAAATGGAAACGATGTATAAGCGAATAGGTCATGCCGAATTTTCTACAAAATTCCATACTTAGTATTTCTCGCTACAATTTCTATTATCCTTGGAAACCGATAAAAAAAACTAAGTTATCTTTTAAAGATATATTAAATTTTAATTATACAATAACTCGACAACGAATAAGAATTATACTTTTACAAATGAGACAATTATTCTAGTTATAACACTTCGAGGAAACGAAATACTAATTTATAAAATATTATTTTATAAATTCCCGACTAGAAAATAAAGACATAGTTTTGTAAAAACTTTAGAAACATCGTTTACTTAATTCGTAACTTTAAAATATCGTTTACTTTTATGCACAAACTTTTTTTTGTTTAACTAAGTGGTGATTTCCGAAAATGTGTCGAATTGTTTTGTTTCAATTATTTTTGTCACGTTTCATATATAATAGTATTAAGTATTATATACCTCGGCCACTTATTTAATTGCTTGTCTTTGTTATATAATTCACCATACGAATTATATACTCATTCATTTTCCATATGTAATATATACGGGATATATTACATACCTTGCTTTTACTTTCGATTTATTTTATTTAACCAACCACCAAACTATTACAACTTGAAACCTAAATTTATCATTCTAAGTTAGTGGGTTTTAGCCGTTAAGATAATCACAACTTCTTGGTCGAGCCGTTCTAGTTTCCGTTCGTGTTATGCTTAACATGTGCATTTCTGTTGGGAATTAAATGTCTACACACTTGGTCCTGTCAAGCCAATACTTAATACTGCTTAAGATATAAATAACAGTACTAACCAGTTAGTACTGCCAGAAGACAGTTAGTACTGCCAGTACTAAACTTAGTACTGCTGGAGGTATGCCTGGGAGGTCTTTGTACTTCAGCATGAGATTACAATGTTGAAGAGATAAAAGGTGTTTTGTGATATGAATGGATGATTTCAAGTATATCCTTTAATAATTAGAAGATATGGTTGATATATTATAGAATTTAGAAGATTTGTAGTTATCTGTAAAGGACTCTTCGGTGTTATAAATGGAGATCCTAGGTTTAGAATTGTAACACACCTAGATAGACTTCATAGCTACAAAGGTTGTAAACCTAGTATAGACAGTGTACTGTATTATTCATCATATAATATTCGAGCTTTTTGGGTCTATATTCATGTTCCTTTATTCTAATGGCATTACAGTTTAATCATTACATTGAATTATACTTCTTAATACTAAGAGTTATTTCCGCATACTCTTTAGTCATCCAACAAGTTTTAGCATAGTTGTCTTGATCTATTCAATACAACTAACCTTTAACACAAGATCTAGTTGGGATCAACAAGTGGTATCAGAGCCTTGTGTTCTGAAACTTTGATCTAGAAGTTATGAAATTTGAATCTGCACAGAGTAATACTACTGCTAAGCTACCCATACTCAAACTTGGTGAGTATGAGATGTGGGTGATAAGAATCAAGCAATACTTCCAGGTACAAGACTATGCTCTATGGGAGGTCATAGAGAATGGTAACTCATGGGTATCTGTACCACAAACAGCACAAGAGAATGGTACTTCTGTTACAAAGATGTCAGTACCTGTAACTGCTGAAGAAAAGACCAACAAGAAGAATGATGTGAAGGCTAGAAGCTTGCTACTCATGGCTCTTCCCAATGAACATCAACTTACTTTCAGTCAATACAGTGATGCTAAAACAATGTTTGCTGCTATCGAAACACGATTTGGATAAAATGAAGCCACTAAGAAAACACAGAAGACACTGTTGAAGCAACAATATGAAAATTTTAGTGCATCAAGCACAGAGTCTCTTGACTCTATCTTTAACAGGCTCTAGAAGATTGTTAGTAGGCTTGCAATTTTAGGTGTGGTCATCACTCAAGAAGACTTAAATTCAAAATTTCTGAGAAGCTTGCCTCCTGAGTGGAATACTCATGTTGTAGTCTGGATGAATAAGGCTGATATTGAAACAATGAGCATTGATGATTTGTACAACAACTTCAAAATTGTTGAACAAGATGTAAAGAAATCTGTTGGTGCAAGTAGTGGTGCTCAAAACTTAGCCTTTATGACTGCTCTAAGCACTAGCAGTACTAATGATGTTAATACTGCTAATCCTGCATATGAAGTTAGTACTGTTAGCCCTAATATAAACACTGCTTGTCCTCAAGTTAGTACTGCTAACTTCAGTGATAATACTGTGTATGCTTTCATGGTTGAGAATCCCAATGGTTCTAATCTCCTACAGTAGGACTTAGAGCAAATTCATGAAGATGATTTGGAAGTAATAGATTTGAAGTAGCAACTCTTACTGCTAAGTATGAGGGCAAAAAGGTACTTTCAGAGAACAGGCAAGAAAATTTTCATTAATGCTAATGATACTGCTGGGTATGATAAATCCAAGGTAGAGTGTTTTAACTATCACAAGATGGGACACTTTGAAAGGGAATGTAGAGCACCAAGGAACAAAGAGGGTCAGTTCAGATATCAAGACAATACTAGGAAGCAAGGAAACAATGAAGACACGGCTTCAAAGGCAATGTTGGCTATAGATGGTGTAGGTTTTGACTAGAGTGATATGGCAGAAGAACAGGTTCAGACAAACATGGCTCTAATGGCGTTTTCAGACTCTGAGGTATACAATGATAAAACTTGCACTAAAACTTGTCTGAAAAACTATGAAACTCTTAAGAAACAGTGTGATGATTTAATTGTTAAGCTTAATCAAATTGAATTTACAGTAGCTACTTATAAAAGAGGTTTAGCAACTGTAGAAGAACAACTTATCACATATAGAAAGAATGAAGTTCTTTTTAGTGAAGAAGTTACAGTTCTTAAAAGGGAAGTAACTTGAAAAGACTATGAAATAAATGTGCTTAAAAGTGAGTTTGAAAAAGTTAAGCAAGAAAAAGAAGGCATTGAATTTAAAATTGAGAAATTTGATAATGTCTCAAAGAGCCTAGACAAGTTGTTAGGGAGTCAGATAATTGACAAAAGTAAAAAGGGTTTTGGGTATAATGATGTTCCTCCACCCCATCCTTTAATCTATAATCTACCTAAAAAGCTTGATTTATCTTATTCTGGTCTTGATGAATTCAAAGACCCTGAATTCAAAAGTTATGGTTCTGAGGATAGTAAGCAAGAATGTAACATTGTTTGTGATAAAAAAATCAGATGATTCTAAGGAAAATTCTGATGACTCTTTGGTAAAAGAACAAGTATCAGAAGACACAAGTAGCTTTGTTGAGTCTTCATTTAACGTTGATAAAGAAACTGTTTTTCTTGTTGATAAAAAGATAGAGTTTGTCAAACCTAAAAATTATGAAAAACCAGTTACAAAGTCAGTTAGGTATGCTGAGATGTATAGATCACAAAGTCCTAGGGGAATCAAAGAAACTAGAATGGACAGAAGTTCAATCAACTAGGAAGTGATTTTGTGATGTATAACAAAGCTTGTTTTATTTGTGGGAGTTTTGATCATGTGCATGCTCATTGTAAATACCATCAAAGGGAAATGATGGTATATGGGAATAATTATAACAGGGTGAACTACAACTATACTACCAACATGACTCACCCTAATGCTCAAAGGAACATGGTTCCAAGAGCAGTTTTAATGAAAACTGGCCTAAAACCATTTAATACCTTGCTAGGACAATTAATACTGCTCATCCTAAATCTATAGTTTTTAGTGCTAAACCAATGTCACGTTTTTCAAAATCAGCACAATCAACTGTAAAAAGGCCCTATCAATCAAAAACAGTATTAACTAACAAAAAGTTTACCCAAAAAAATAATACTGCCAAGGCAAAAGCAGTTAATACTGCTAGGCCAAAAGCAGTTAATACTGCTAGGCCAAATTCTGCAGTTGTTAATGTTCTTAGGGTTATCACGGCAAATGTGTTAAGGCCTCTGCTGTGGGTTTGGAGGCCTATCAAACTTGATAGCGCATCAATCACCTTGAAGAAACACAACTTGATAGTGTATCAATCACCTCATTTTTCAACTGATATTTTCTGGAAAATTTTTTTTTAAATATTTATATATGCTTTTCCAAAACTTAAAAATTGTCTACGCTTAATAAAAGGCAAGCCATCACGGGCATTGAACTATAAACTAGCACAAAAATCAACACCACTTAAATTGTAAGTTTCGCTCTAGATCTTAAGGGATTCGGGTATCACCTTTGATACCTAAGATATTTTTTGCCTTTAGCATGTTCGAAGTTAGGGTTGGAATGAGTCAATTGTCTCTATTCCGTCAGTTTGACATGTGGTACCGTTCTGGTCTTTTTGCCTT
The DNA here is from genome assembly GCA_026074375.1 of Tanacetum coccineum. Classification (NCBI taxonomy): domain Eukaryota; kingdom Viridiplantae; phylum Streptophyta; class Magnoliopsida; order Asterales; family Asteraceae; genus Tanacetum; species Tanacetum coccineum. The sequence continues at coordinate 50,661 of BQNB010033982.1, forward strand.
TTTCTGGGAACATTGATAATTGGTTTTTGTATAAAAGTGATATGAGTGGGACCTTTAATTTAGTAGCCTTCAGAATTGTGCTTGATATCATTTACTAGACCGTAGTGGGTTAATTTATAGATACGTTCATAGGATAAAGAGGTGAAATAAATCCCTATGTTATCATGTATCTGCAGCACTTGCTTTTAGTGTTGAGATCCCCAAAGTATCCCAAGAGCAAGAAAAATATGCCTCGTTGAAGATGTATGTTTCTGTACCAGCCCTTAGTTATTCGCAGTATTGGAATGAAAGAGTATAAAAAAGAAAAAAAGAAAGGGAGAAAGAAAAAATTATAAGTTTGACAATATGAGGCTAAAGTTCATGCGCACATGGATAAGTATCTGCTATTCACCCTCATCATTATCACGTTTTGCCTCTTTGAGATTTCTGTCTAGGTGCTCACGCCGCAACGGGCATGTTTATGTGTCCAGTACAAGAATATGGTAGCGACCTAGATTATGTCTGTGCAATTGAGTGACTTGATAAATATAAAACCCTATCCGAGTGACTCGTGTGATTTCAAAAACAAACACTTTCCTTTTGTGAGGTGCTCTGTTATATGTCTATGCCTGAAAAGTTATAAAATCGATAAACACTTAATAAAATTATAAATCTATTTTTCTCCACGTCACGATAAATGATCTTGTTTTTTCGCTTTAATTGCTTGAGGGAAAGCAATAGCTAAGTGTGGAGGGATTTGATAACGCCTTAATTATACATGTTTTTGGCGGCGTTATTTATATATTTTTGATTATTTCTCATGAACTTTCGGTACTTAATCAAGTATATTTGCTATTATAGGTTTATGATATGTGTCGTGGAAGAAAACACGAAGAATTGAAGCTTAGACAAAGAAATAACTTAAGTTAATGATCTTCCGACACCTGTTCACTGTTTTGGCCATAACTCGGTCATACGAACTCCGTTTTAGTTGGTTCAAGCGGTCACGCGAAGAGAATTCAATTATCTACAACCATGAAAAAGGCCAAGTGCTGAAAGTGAAAAAAGTGTGGCAGTTTTAGCCAAATTTATAACATTTCTTAATGTCAGGTCATTTTACGACTCTTATTATTCGTCCTTATTTATTTTGGTCCAACACGCGTTTACTTTTTAAATTAACTTTTAAGATAAACCGCGTAGACACGAAATAATCATTAATATAAACGGTCATCAAATAAATTAAGGTTTACATCAACCAAGTAGCATATAATTATTAAGAAGAAAATTAT
>BQNB010033983.1:6453-34504 GCA_026074375.1 Tanacetum coccineum
GTTTAATTGGGTCATTTTTTTAAATATTTGGGTCATTTGGGTCTTTAAGTTAAATGAAGTTTGGGTCCAATGGGCTTTTAAACATACTTTTAAATTAAATGAATGGGTCCAATGGGTCATAGGAATGGGTCGAATGGGTCGACCTAGTTAAACTTTAACCTAATTAGTTATAACTTCTTAAAAAGTGATATACTCTAATCATAACTTTTTTTTACGTTTATACGGTTTTTGGACGTTTTCATATGTTTTTACGTTTATACGGTTTTTGGACGTTTTCATATGTTTTTTACGTTTTCGTCAAATTTCTTACGTTTTCCTTCATTTTTTTACGTTTTCGTCAGATTTCTTACGTTTTCTTCAGATTTCTTACGTTTTCGTCTGTTTTTTACGTTTTCGTCCGATTTCTTACGATTTCGTCCGTTTTTTACGTTTTCGTCATATTTCTTACGTTTTCGCCACTTTTTTTACGTTTTCGTCCGATTTCTTACGTTTTCGTCTGTTTTTTACGTTTTCGTCATATTTCTTACGTTTTCGCCCCTTTTTTTACGTTTTCGTCCGATTACTTACGTTTTCGTCCGATTACTTACGTTTTCGTCTGTTTGTTTACGTTTTCGTCCGATTTCTTACGTTTTCGTCTGTTTTTTTACGTTTTCGTCCGATTACTTACGTTTTCGTCTATTTGTTTACGTTTTCGTCTGTTTGTTTACGTTTTCGTCCGATTTCTTACGTTTTCGTCTGTTTTTTTACGTTTTCGTCCGATTTCTTACGTTTCGTCTGTTTTTTATGTTTTTGTCTGATTTCTTACATTTTCGCACGATTTCTTACTTTTTCGCCCGTTTTTTTACGTTTTGTCAGATTTCTTACGTTTTCGTCTGTTTTTTTACGTTTTCGTCCGATTTATTACGTTTTCGTCTCTTTTTTTTGTTTTCGTCCGATTTCTTACGTTTTCGTCTGTTTTTTTACGTTTTCGTTCGATTTCTTACGATTTCGTCTCTTTTTTTTGTTTTCGTCCGATTTCTTACGTTTTCGTACGATTTGTTACGTTTTCGTCCGATTTGTTACGTTTTCGTCTGATTTCTCACGTTTTCGCCCATTTTTTTACGTTTTTGTCAGATTTCTTACGTTTTTGTCCGTTTTTTACGTTTTCGTCTGTTTTTTACGTTTTCGTTCGCTTTTTAACGTTTTCGTTCGATTTATTACGTTTTCGTTTCTTTTTTTCGTTTTCGTCCGATTTTATACGTTTTCGTCCGATTTGTTACGTTTTCGCCTGTTTTTTATGTTTTTGTCAGATTTCATACGTTTTTGTTTGTTTTTGTCTGTTTTTTTCGTTTTCGTTCGATTTCTCATGTTTTCGTCTGATTTCTTACGTTTTCGTTCGATTTCTTAAGTTTTTGTTTGATTTATTACGTTTTTTACGTTTCCGTCCAATTTCTTACGTTTTATACGTCTTTATTCGTTTTCAAAAAAAGACAAAAACAATAAAAAGAGACAAAAATGGATGGAAACGTAAGAAAACAAACGAGAACGTACGGAAACGAACAAAAACAGACGTAAATGTAAAAAAAGGGACAAAAACGTAAGAAAACAAAAAAAACGTAAGAAATCGGACGAAAACGTAAAAATGGACGAAAACGTAAGAAAACAGACGAAAACGTAACAAAACAGAGGAAAACGTAAGAAAACGGTCGAAAACGTAAAAAACGTATGCAAACGTAAAAAAGCTGACGAAAACGTAAGAAATCGGACGAAAACATAAAAAATCAAACAAAAACGTAAAAAAATGTACGGACAAAAACGTATGCAAACGTAAAAAAACTGACGAAAACGTAAAAAATGGAGAAAAAATAAAAAAAACTGATGAAAACGTAAAAACGGACGAAAACGTAAAAAACGGACGAAAGTGTAAGAAAACGGACGAAAACGTAAGAAATAACGTAAAGAATCGGACGAAAACGTAACAAAACAGACGAAAATGTAAGAAAATGGTCGAAAACGTATGCAAACGTAAAAAACTGACGAAAACGTAAGAAATCGAACGAAAACGTAAGAAATCGAACGAAAACGTAAGAAATCGAACGAAAACGTAAAAAAATGGACGAAAACGTAAGAAAACGAACGAAAACGTAAGAAATCAGACGAAAACGTAAAAAACGTAAGAAAACGGACAAAAACGTAACAAAACGGAAGAAAATGTAAGAAAACGGTCAAAAACGTAAAAAACCGTATGCAAACGTAAAAAACTGACGAAGATGTAAGAAATCGGACGAAAACGTAAGAAATCGGACAAAAAACGTAAAAAAACGGACGAAAACGTAAGAAAACGGACGAAAACGTAAGAAATTGGACAAAAACGTAAAAAACCGGACGTAAACGTAAGAAAACAGACGAAAACTTAACAAAACGGACGGAAACGTAAAAAAACGTATGCAAACGTAAAAAAATGACGAAAACGTAAGAAATCAGACGAAAACGTAAGAAATCGGACAAAAACATAAAAAACGGACGAAAACGTAAAAAATACGGACGAAAACGTTAAAAAACGGTCGAAAACGTAAAAACCGTATAAAAACGTAAAAAAGGGACGAAAACGTAAAAAATCGGCCGAAAACGTAAAAAACGTAAAAAAACTGACGAAAACGTAAAAAAGGTAAAAAACGGACGAAGATGTAAGAAATTTGACGAAAACGTAAAAAAAGGGCCGAAAACGTAAAAAGACGAACGAAAACGTAATAAAACGGACGACAACGTAAAAAAGCCGACGAAAACGTATAAAGCGTTCATAAATGTATGAAAACACCATAATTTAGTATGTCGACCCAACCCAAACCGTTTGACCCATGACCCGTTAGACCTATTTTTAAAACATGACCTGTTTGACCCATTGATCCATTGGACCCATAACCCATTTGACCCATGACCCAAACCAACCCAACCCAACCCAACCCATTTGCCACCTCTACTATTTAGCATATCTGTGATTGTAGCAGGTGTAAGGGGATATCTCTTTTCTACCAGCATATGTTTGTGTACATTTTGCTTCCTTAATGAATGTACTCCACATGAATCATATAGCTTCTAATCCAATACTCTATAATCCTGTTGATTCCTCCATACTTGATCTTCAACATGTGGATCAAACATTGTCTTTAGATCACCCCATAGCACTCTCTCATAGCCCTCCTCTGGCCTTGTTGACCCATGCTTAGCTTTTACCAATTTCCACAGGGTTTCCAAACCTTCCTTGTCAAAGATTTTGAGCATATGACTGAAGACTAAGTACATCTTTGAACTTCCATCAGCCCTGATTATCTGGTAATAGGTTTTCTTCCCTTCTTTATGGATCTTGTAGTCAACAATGCTTGGAGGCTTAGTTGCCAAAGGAATAGCATCAATTGCTACTTCCTCTTTATCAGGAACAACTTCTATTAGTCTTTGAAGCTTTGATGTTTCTTTATCCTCTTCCAATTTTTGCATTTTAGAGCTTTCTTGTTCCAGCTCTTCTCCTCCTCTCTTAGAACTTCCTTCTACTCTTGCCTCGCTGCCTTCTGCTCTTACTTCACTGCCTTCTATCAAATCTGTATCCATATCTACAAATGTGTTTACCCTCTTCATAGCTTTGTCAAATAACTTTTGAATATCATTAAAGCTTTTTTTCTTCAATTGATTGTGCTTGTATCCAGCCATGTTTTTCAGATAAGTAGACATTGTTTTTCTCTTTTGAGCTTTAGTTGGTGGTTTGTTCCTCTTTTTTTAAGCTCTCATTGCTGCAAAGTGTTTCTTTCTTGCTTCTAAGAGTTGTACAAACAACTTGGACTTTTCTTCAATACTCAACTTTTCTTGTTCTTCTGCTTGCATTTGTTGAGCCATTCGATAATCAGCATCTATCATTGCTTGCACATTATCCCATGAAAAACTGTTAGCTTCTTCTTCTCTTTGTCTTACAAGCCTATCTTCTTCCTCCAATTCAGCTTGTAATTGAGCTTCAAGTCTTTGAGCAACCTCCTCATCATGACTAATTTGATCTTTTCTCTTTGTTGGTTTCTCAGGATCTTCCATGATAGCTTTACCTTTATCTTTTGATGGTAGTTGTTGAGGTCTTGTTCTTGTTGTAGATTCACTCTACTCTCCTATCACAACCCCTTTGACTTTGGGTTTTGCACTTCTGATCTCTATTAAAGTCTGAGCAAAAGTCAAATCATCTGCAATTATAGTTTTAGTTGGACTAGCAGTACTAATCTCAACACTAGCAATAGTAACTACTTTACCAGCAGTAGTAACTTGATCAGCAGTACTAACTTCCTTTTTAGCCACATTATTCTCTTTTTCAGCCATATCTTGTCCTGCAAACACTTCATCATCATCAAGAACACCTGTATCAAACATTTGATCATTACCATACCTCCCCTGAGTTTCATCAACCAATGTAATCTCTGCGTATTTATCAATGTCATTAATTTTCCTCCCCTGTTTGGATGCAACCTCCTGATCACCCAAACTAGCTTCATCAGAGAAAATCACTTTTGTAGATCTACCAACCTTGTATAATCTTTTGAGCTTGTGAGTTCTTGACCCTCCTTTCTTTTCTAACTTCTTGACTCTCAGTTTCAAACTTGTAATCTCCTGAGCTTGAGCAGTCTTTGTGTTCTCCAGGTCAAGAACTCTTTGTTATAATTTGGTACAAAATTCCATCAATTCCTGAAGTTTCATACTATCCTCATCACTTTGAGGTGTGTTAACTCCTGCGAGTAGTGAATCATTGGATGTTTTAGACACATTCTCAAACCTAGTTTGAGCAATTGTGTCCCTTGTGGTGTCTTGGCGCTTGAGACCACCACCTAAAGTAGTTCCTTGGGAACCGGCTTCATTAGATGTTGCCTTGGACAAGGTCTTAATGATGTTACCACTGTCCTGCTCTGCTTCTATGCTAGAAGCAGTAGTGGCAGCCCTCACAAAACTGTCATCCATCTCCTCATTGACAGCCTCATCTGCTACATTGGTTATAGGACCACCAGGCTGAGGTGCTTGAGTGTCCTTTCTCTTTGACCTTCTTGATCTTTGTTTCATTTAAGGTTAAGATGTTAATGGTTGAGTAATGGTGGGTGTGTGTTAGGGATCAGTTGGCATTATTGAACCTTCACCCTGTTCTTGTTGAGCTTGTACCATCATTGTAGAAATAAGGGTGTGTCTCTTCCAGAAAAACCTTGTCCAACCCTTCTCATATTCCTAAATATTTTCTTAGTGTGAGAGGGTGCAATGTAAATTCTCTTGTGAGTAGGCATCCCTTCAAGTTGTTGATTCACAAAGACTTGCACAAACCTTGGATACATCAAGAATTTACCTAACACATTATCCAAGTTCTTCACCATACTTTCAAATGTGTACTTTGAAAAGTTGAACTTCTGGTTTGTAGCTAAACAGATAATTTCAAATGCCATAGTGCTACTAAACTCATTTCATGCAGTAGTCTTTGCACTTAGGCATTGTAAAATAGTATGAATGGGGAATTTCCATTGTTGGGAAAAGAATGCCTTATAGACAGTAAGCTTCTAAGAAAGTTTTTCATACCTCATTAGTGTAAGCTGTTTAAAATAGTAGCATTGGGTAGACAATCAACACCTTCAGCATCTTCTAATTGAAGATCTCTTCTTACAATCGACTCAGTAATGATCTCTTTTTTTATTTGTTCTACCTTTTTATTTCTTGTTTTCTTTAATTTTAATCCATGAAAATGGATGTTTAATTTCTGTAAATATATATGTGATTATGATCTTGAGGGTGTTTTAGATTTGTTATGGCATTGGGTTAGGTCTTAGATAATTAAAATGATGATTAAAAAGGTTTTGAGTTGAAATATTGGGACTGTTTTCACTTCAGTAGCAAAACAGGTTGATTACGATTTTTTTTGGTAATAAGGTACCTGGGAAATTTGATAATGATGTAGGTATGTGTCTAAGGTATATGTGGTTAATTGGATAGAGCCGTATCTCCTCCGGATGAGCGAGATACGGCCGATTTACCAAAACTAGTCACTTTTTGCAATAAGTTGGGAAACGGGGTATAACCCCATATTTTTGCACTAACTTTTTAAAATATAAAGTTGCTACCTGGGGAGGACACTTAGAGCTATCATCTCCAAGTGGTCTTAAGTTTACAGCATATATAGATTTTGATTTATGGTCATTTTCGTGGAGTGGAAATATTTAGAAAATAAACTGTTTTGACATAGAAGGGTAAAATGGTAATTTCACTTAGGATCTTTGTTCCCCGGGACAGCGAGGCCTGGATTTTTGAAAAGTAGACTCAAAATGATTTCTGGAGGTGAAAACCTCATGCTCATATGAATTACGGATTTTGATTTATGATCCGACAAAGTTGGAAGATTTCAGAATTTTATAAATAAAAGTTACTAGACGTAAAACCAAAACGGGTAAATTTGTGTGAGTTGACGGGTAAAGAGTAAAAGAGAAACATGGTATGAATGACATATTAATACAGATTAGGACACATTATTTAAGTAAAATTTAGTCACTAAAAATGGGAATGCAATGCCATGCTAGTTCGGACATAAGTAAAACTTTTATAAAGTCATCGTTTGGTTTTTCTTTCGCTGAGTATTAGTTTATTTTTCTAAGTCGCGCCGTTTATTTAGGTCCGCTCTAGTAGTACTTGTCTTCTTCAGCTCTATATTGTTTTGATATACCGTCCGACTCTAGGTTGATTCATAGCCTCCGCCTTTCAACTTTAACTATAATTTAATAAAACCCCGCGAGGAGGACATACATTGCTTGTTTAGTAAAACTAACGCACAAGAAACTTTATGGTAATGCTGACCCGATATATATAATTGCATAAGTACTATTGCCAAAAGACCCCACCTCATGCGAACAGTTAATTGCCTAATAATGGGTATAGAGAACGCGATAGGTACAAGTAAACTAGAGTCTATTGTGTCTCTTTGCGACAGCCCTAGTCCGAGGTAAATTAATCGAATCCTTTCGAGCACCCATCCAACGATAATTTGTATTTAGAATTTTAGGTATAAGGAAATAATACCTAGTTACGGGGCCAACATGCTTACATACAAGATATGTGTTAACGTCAACGCTTCGGTGCCATGAGCATTTTGCAATAGAAACTTGAATAATGCTTGCCGTAAACCAACAAGTCACACGATAACAAAACTTGTGTTCTCTTTAACTCTTACAAACTCTATGGATTCACTCAAACATTGTTGTTGACTTTTAAGAAGCATGTTTTTATCTCAGTAACCAAAGGGTGAAGGATGCTATGTACGAGGAGTCTGCGCTAAAAGTTTTAAGAACTTGTATTTTGTTCCATTTTATCAAACCAATTATCCATGTTTTGGAAAACCTATGTTATGAATTTGGTAACGATTCTGTGGGACGTATGTTGATTACTCTGAAACTTCTTTAAATGGAACAATGTTTTAAACGCCTCTTTTCGAGTCGTTTTCTATATCCTTGTGTAATTGTGCTATGATTTAACACCTAATGTTGTATATTCCGCTGCGTGAAATTTGGGGGTGTTAAAACTACCTAAACCAGTTCCCTGGGGATTAGGTTCATTAAGTGTTGCCTTGGATTGGGTCTTATTGATTTTACCCCTATCCTGCTCTGCATCTAAGCTAGTAGTAGTAGTGGCAGCCCTTTCCAAACTGTCATCCATCTCCTCATAGACAGCCTCATCTAAAACATGTTCAGTACAACCACTAGGCTGAGGTACCCCAATGTCCTTTCTCTTTGGCTTCCTAGGTTTTTGTGTCTTTTTAGGTTGAGAGGTTGATGGTTAAGTAATGGTAGGTGTGTGTTGGGGATCAGTAGGCATTGCTGAACCTTCACCCTATTCTTGTTGAGCTTGTACCATAATTGTAAGAAATAAGGATGTTTCTCTTCCAGAAAATCCTTTCCCTACCCTTTTCATGTTTCTAAAAATCTTCTTAGTGTGAGAGGGTGTAACATAAATCCTTTTATGATTTTACATTCCTTCAAGTTGTTTCTCCAAAAACACTTATACAAATCTTAGATACATCAAGAATTTACCAGACACATTCTCTAAGTTCTTCATCATACTTTTAAATATGTACTTTGAAAAGTTAAACTTCTGGTTTGTAGCTAAACAGATAATTGCAGAAGCCATAGTGCTTATAAATTCATTCCATGCAGTAGTCTTAGCACTTAGACATTGTAAAACAGTATGAATAAGGAATTTCCAATGTAGCAAAAAGAATGCCTTGTAAAAAGTAAGCTTCTGTGAAATTTTCTCATACCCTATCCTTGTAAGTTCTTCAAAAATGGTAGCATTTGGCAAACAATCCTTGTAAGTTTTTCAAAAATGGTAGCATTTGGAAAACAATCCATACCTTCCTCATCATCTAGTTGAAGGTCACTTCTAACAGATGCTTCAGTAACGATAACCTTCTTCCCATCTACTAGGGCTTGTAACTGAACTTCTTTATTAACCGTTCTGCCTGTGATTTTCCCTCCTTTGGGGTTACCTCCAAAGGCAACATATCCTTCATAAATTTCTTCAAAGTCAGTAAGATAGGACATGTTCCCTGTCATGTGCCTTAAGCATCCACTATCAATCACTCCTTGATCCTGTAAATCCATTTGTAGATTTCCCTGCACATTAGATAAGAAAATCAGCTTCTTTTGGGGACCCAAGCCATCACTGACTTGGATCTGCCTTGTGCATCAACATAATCAAACTTAAATAAGCTAAGGCAAAGCAAGATAAGCAAACACAGATCTCAACTCAACCTTAAAAAGCAAATAGGAATAAAATTTAGCAAATAAGAACAATTAGATAAGCCAGAAATGAGCTATTAAAACTCAGCAGTACTAACTTTTAAGTTAGTACTGCTAGTTAAACACTTAAGACTGCTTAGCTAATAAAAGGCAAATAAGCACAATGGAATAAGAAATAAGCAAAGGCAGATACTCAACCACATCTAATAAGCACTTAAAATCAAAATAAGCAAGCACAATAAGCTTAGAATGACAGAATACTCAAAAAGCTATAAAACTTAAGGAATTTTAAGCTAAATGCAAATAAGCTTAAATAAGCTCTAAACTAAAAGAAAATAGGCTAAGGGGACTTATACTAACCTAATAAGCTATACTAACCTAGAATAAGCAAATGTAAAAAGCAGATAAGCTTAAATAAGCTAATGAGCCTTTTGGCCAAATCTGTCAATCAAAAAGTCAACAAGGACTTTTCTAGCTTAAAAATAAGCTAGCAAACAGGTCCTTATGGCTTAGTGACTTATACCACTGAAAAGCTTATGCAATAAGCTACAATAATCAACACTCAAAAGAGAGTTTGAAACACAAATAAGCACTTAAAATCTTGATGAAAAAGGCTGTTTTCCAAAAAAATTCAACACTTAGAAAAATTTTCACAACTTTGCAATCTTCACAAAACACCACCTTTGAGCTTAAAAATAAGCCCTTAAATAGATCCTTATGAACCTCTAACCTAAAAACAGATTAATCTTACACCTCAAAGAACAAGCATCAACAATCAAAAATCATTTTGAAATTCACAATAAGCCATAATAAGCAACTGAAAAAGCAATTTGTTCATTTTTCAACTCTTAGCAATTTTTGACAAAAAGTGATAAAATCAAAAGCATACAACTAGATACTTATACTACTTCATTTAAACACCTAAACATGCATAAATAACCCAACAATAAGCAGTTAAACAATGCCTAAGCTAATAAGTTAAACCAAACTGTTTTAAGACCAACAGTTTTCACAACTTATAGAAAAAGCTTAAAAACAAACATTCCATCTTACAAATTCTTAAAAACAACTTAATATGACTACAAATAAGCTTGCCAAAGTTGGCTAATTGACCCAAACCCTTTTTAAACCATTTTGACCCATTTTCAGTCTTAAACCAAACACCCCTTTAAAATATTGATGAGCAATTTAAAACTGATTTTTGACAAAGTAAGCTTAGATTCTGAAAAACAGAAGACAAATAAGCAAAGTTAAGCAACTTTAAGCATAATTCAAGCAATAATAAGCACTGAAATAAGCAATTAGTAATATAAGCAGTTTATAAGCAAATGGACAGTTTCAAAGGAAAGCTCAAATAAAGCACAAATAAGCAATAATAAAAGACAAGTAAGCATAAAACTAACACGAATAAGCATAAAAAGCATAAATAAGCATAAAAATAAGTTGATGAACAGTAACTTAAGCAAAAATAGAAAAGTAAACTTACAACTGCCCTTGCTCAAAACAGAGCAAACACACCAATCTACAAGCTCTAGCTTGTATAATACAAGCTAGTGAGAGTCCATAAGCCCATCCCTTTTTGGCTTATCATCCAAAAATAAGCTGAGGTATTTTGAGGGTGACCCTTTTTTTTAATTTTTCTTAACTACTTTATATTATTATTTTTTTTAACAGATTGCTTATATGATTTTTATAGAGCTTAAAACAGCTTATGGTAGGCTTTTGACAGTAAGAAGAACAGTAATTCAAAGCTTAACTGAAAAACCTCAAATTTTCATTAAAACTAAAACAGGTTACAATACTTAGAAATTAAAAGACAATAACTTAAAAATGACTTTAAAATATGCTAAAAATTAAACTAGGTTAAAGCTTCTTGCCTCAAGGGCTTACAAATGATCCTATTTATAAAAACAACTAAGTCTTGGCTTCTTTCTCTTGTGCTTCTTTGCTGAGAGGGTTAAGCCTTTGTGCTAGTTGTGTGAGAGAGTTCAAGTCTCAATCTTGGCCATCAATTTTGCTTGGAGCCCAATCCCAATGATCATGTCCCTTGATCTTGTTGTCTTATTAATCAGCCAATGGTGTAATTGGGGATTGCCAAGGTGGCAATGACCCATGTGGGGTGTGGGGTGAGGGAAGGTGATGTTATGATATGTGGGGAAAGGGTTTTGGACTGGAGTTGCAGGGTTGAGGGTTTTTTGGGGATGATGAACAGTAATAAGGCGGGAAAATTTAGTTTGTGTGGGAGCAGGGGATAAGTTTGGGGACTTGGCAAGAAAGGTCCCCCAAGGTGTACAAGAGTATTACACCATTCGTCCTTGTAGTGTTATAATTTTAGGGGTTTGGCAGTTCTGCCCCCTCAAGTTGTATATGTGTTTTGCAAAAATGGTCCTTTTGTATATAACTTTAGGGATTTGGCAAGTTTGGCCCCTAAAGTTATATTATCCCTAATTGCAACTTTAGTCTTTGTAGTTTTACAACTTTAGGGTTTGGAAATTATGGTCCCTAAAGTTGTATTTTCTTTGACTTGATGTCTTCTTGGCTTTGACTTTTGGCTCTGATTTGACTTCTCTTCACGCTCTTTCCATTCCCGTGCTCGTTCTTTGTTGTTTTGGCTTCGATTTTGTTCTTTTCTTGATTATCGTTACCGTTGCACAATATAAGTGAAAACAAACAAATACAATGTATTTTTTTGTACGTTTTTGGGTTCATTTAAGTTCGTTTTATAATGATAGCTGGTAAAAACATAAAAATATTTGGTTTTGAAATTAAGCACATACCACTTGGTATCTTGCACAGGCACACACTACAAACATAATATCAGGTCTTGAAGAAGTAAGATACATCAATGAACCAATCATTGATCTATATAAATGAACATCCACTTCTTCACCATCTTCATCCTTGAGCAAAAGATTTTGAGTTTCTATAGGTGTGCTTGTTGTCTTGACTTCAAAATCTCAGTCACATACTTGTCTTGACTGATAAAAATCCCATCCAAACTTCCCGCGTATTACTTGCAGTCCAAAGAATAATATGATTCACCCATAGAACTCATCGAAACTTCTATGCACGTCTTCACAAACTCAGTGCATAATCACTTCTTTGGTAGAGCCACAAATATATTCATCTACTACACTTGAACTAACAGAATATCACCTTTGTCCCTTCTGACAAACAAAGTCTTGTCTATCTTTCCTCTCTGAAACCTATTGTCTAACAAATAAGTTGACAAGGTTTCATACCAAGATTTGGGAGCGTGATGCAGTCCATAAAGAGCCTTTTCTACTTTGTATACTCCAGTCAGGAAGACGGATCTTCAAATCCTTGGTTTTACAACATACACTTCCTCTTCAATCTTACCATAAAGAAAAGCACTCTTGACATCCATCTGGTACACCACAAAGTCTTTAAATGAGGCATAGGCTAAAAATAGCCTAATTGCTTCAATTCTTGCATCAGGGGCAAAGACTTCATCATAGTCAATCCCTTCTTCTTGTGTGTACCCTTGAGCAACCAGTCTTGCTTTATTTTTAATCACAATTCCTCTTTCATCCTTTTTATTCCCGAAGACCCAATTAGTGCCTATGGGCCTTTTGCCATTTGGTAAATCCACCAAGGTCCAAACCTTTTGTAATTTAAATTGTAGAAGCTCATCCTGCATAGCTTCTATCCAGCTTGGATCTTGCAATGCTTGGATTACCTTCTTGGGTTCTACTTGTGATAAGAAGCAGGCAAACAAGCAATTTTGAAAGTCTTTATGGTTTATTCTTTGCTGAACTAAACTAAACAAACCATGTTCTTCCAAATTCTTGGTCATTCTTCTTGTTTGAGGTGCTGAATTCAAGTCTCTAATAATTTGTTCAACTGGATGATCTTTGTGTACTCTTGTAGTTGGAATAGGACTGACAGGCATAAATGCATCTAAATTGTTCATGTCAGCCTCTGCACCAGCATCTTCATCATCATCTGAATAGACAATATCTTCTAAAGGATGCATATTTGGATCATCAGGAAGTTCAATGCTTGTTTTTCCACATACAACATTAACTTCATTTGTGTTAGCAACATTAACATTGTTAGTGCTGTTAACATTATCTTCCTTCTCTTGATCAATACCTTCACTATTTCTTGAATCTTCATCAACCTTCTTTCCATCATCACTTGAAGGTTTGAATCCAGCATCAGGAGAACTCTTTGAAATTTGAGAAAATGGTGGATCAGCAGTCTACAATGGTAGCAGAATGTAATCTTTTCCAGGTACTGACTCCATTCTAGCTTTACCAGCATTATCACATGCTTTTGTACCTGCATTACCATTAGACTAATTTCCTGCAACAACTGGCTTATAATTCATTAACTTTGTTAGTGCATCAATATCAAAAAGCTAATTTGGTCCACTTCCTGCAATATTAGGTGTATTCTCACTAAACTGGACATGCAGGTTCTCTTCAACTATCCTAGTTCTACTGTTGCATATACTCTAATGTTTTAACTATTGATTGATACCCAACAAAGAAATCAATCATCAGCCCTTACCATCAAACTTGCCTAGAGTGATCTAATGGTATTGAAATTGTTAACAGGATACCCTAAATGGGTCTCATAAAGCCTAAAGCTGGTTTTTCTTACCAAGAAAAAGTTCGATAAGTGTCTTTGTTATAAGGCTTAGTTACTAATACTCTATTTTGCACATAGCAAGCAGTATTAACTGCTTCAGCCCAAAAAGTAGTAGGTAGCTTAGAATCAGCTAGCATTGTCCTAGTAGCCTCAATTAGTGTTCTATTTTTCCTCTCAGCTACTCCATTTTGTTGAGGAGTTCTAGCTACACTAAATTCTCTCTTAATACCTTTTCTCTCACAAAACTGATTCATCTCCTTATTCTTGAACTCAGTTCCATTGTCACACCTAATTACCTTAACCCTTTGATCTATTAGATTTTCTACTCTAGTTATAAAGAGGACTTAAAAAGCCACAAGTCTCATCTTTAATAAGCTAAAAGAAAACCCAACTAAACCTATGTTAATTATCTGTGACCATTCTAGGCAATACATCTTTTCAATAAGCTTTTTAAAACGTTGGACAAATAAATCCATGCGCAACATATGCAAAGGTTGGCTGATTAAACTTATTGTTTTGGACTTACAAGAAGCTCTATGTTGCTTTCCCTTTTGACAAGCAACACATGTTTGATTATTTTCAAAAAGTTTTAAAGGTAAACCTCTTACAAGATTTCCCTTAATCAGTTTATTCATAGTTTTGAAATTTATGTGTCCAAGTCTCCTATGCCAAAGTTTAGATTCATTAGATGTGGCTTTTGCAAAGAGACAAGTTATACCTCCTTTAGGAACAATATTCATTAAAATCAACACTATACAATGTTCTTATCTAGTAACTTTAAGTAAAACTTTCTGTTCATCAGCTTTACTAAAAGTTTGGAATAAAATACAACATTCAGTGTCCATAAAAGAGAACACTAATCTTTTTGTCACACATTTGTGAGACACTAAATAGGTTAAACTGTAACTCTCTTACAAAATACACATTCTCAAAATCTAAATTACCAGTTTTAATTGTACCTCTGCCTGTGATTTTCCCTCCTTTGGGATTACCTCCAAAGGCAACATATCCTCCATCTATCTCTTTTTAGTCTGTAAGATAGGACATGTTCCCTGTCATGTGCCTTGAGCATCCACTATCAATCACTCCTTGATCCTGTAAATACATTTGTAGATTGCCATGCACATTAGATAAGAAAATTAGCTTCTTTTGGGGACCCAAGCCATTACTGACTTAGATCTCTGCCTTGTGCATACCACATAATTAAACTTCTTTTATGGTGAATGGATGCACTGTTTATGTTTAGAAACAGGTCTACAACTTTCTTCTACGGTGTCCAAACCAACAAGTTGAGGCCTAAACAGCATAAATTATTTCCCTTAAACAGCATATAACTACAACTTTTGGCTTAAGCAGCATTAACAACTGCTTTGCCTAACAATATTAACAATTTTTATCCTTAACATTATAAACCCCTCTGGATTAAATTATTGTTTTTTTAAATGTTGTGATTCTATATGGGCCTCTTAACAGTGAATGTTGTTTTATTTTTAGAAAGAATATGACATTGGTCTGGCAAGCAATCACTATTGTTTTTTGTGTGGGCAACATTAACATGTCTATCAGAATTAACTGATACTAAACCAAGACTCATTAGTACTGCTGCCTATGGAACAATGTTCTTTGTAACACAGGGGTGATCTTTTTTAGCAAAGTTGATAGATTCACCCTTTGAGCATTGTTCCAAATAGATTTTGTATTTTGAAACTGTTTTTGATTCACCTTTTTACAATATAAATCAGTTTGTCGAACAAATCGTTTGTAGTAATCGTTATTAAGAATATCATAATTAATGGGTTTCGTGTTGATTTTATATTTCACAAACAATGGATCTTGTTCTTTCAGAAGCATTTTTGAACGACTCTTTTCACTTAGCTCTAATGTTTCATCAGAATCAGGGACATCATACCGTTTTGGCTTTGACTCCCGAGCTTTCTTCATACAGAGAGGTTTTTCAAAACCAAGAGCTTGTTTCGAGGAATGATCATAACAAATTTTGGAGTTAGTCAGCATACGAACAGTTTGCGCAGATTGACCTCTTTTGAAAATGAAAGATAAGGTTGAATATAAAGGGAAAAATATAGTTGGAGCTTTCATGAACGTACCTATTTTTGTTAGAAATTTTACTATTGTGATAGATTTTGCAGTTGTAGAAAATATGGATGCCTACCGTGATGATGGAATAGGTGATATCATTGCTGGAAGACCGTTTTGTAAAGAAGCATGTGTCAAAGCAAGCCGGTTTTATGGAATGATCACCATTTGCAAAGGGAATAATAGTGTCACTTACCAAATGGAACGATCACACCCAAGGTTTAAACACCTAACTAATGCACAATGTAATAAAATGTAGCCATTGCTGAAGGTGAGTGCACAAGATGAGTTGAAAGGCATTTCGCACCCATACCAAAAGCTGAAAGGATTCTACAAAGAAGTCTTAAATTTGGGACTGGAATACATCAAGAATGAAAAGGTTGAAGAACGGCTCTTATACGTGGACACGTGAGTGTGCATGAGATGGAATAAAGAGTTGAAGATAAGTCTAACTTAAAGACTTTGCTGTAAACAAAAGTGCTTGCCAGGAGACAACCCGGAATGTATTTTCTTATATTTATCGAGTCTGTTTTCCCAGACTCTCGATACGGCGTATCCAATCTTAATGGATACGGCGTATCCAATCTTAATGGATACGGCGTATTGACTGTCTGAACGTTATCCAGTCTTTATTTTTTGCATTTAAAACACTATTGCCAGATTTGTCAATACGGCGTATTCATTATATGATACGACGTATTTGGTAACCTGACCCGTACCTCAGATACTTTTTACAGGTCTCAATACGGTGTATCCTGGTTTTGGGATACGACGTATCGACTTCCTATACAGTTTCGTTTTTGTTTTTATTTTCTAATCGTCGAATACCGAAGATAGAATTGCATTGGTTTTTCCTATATCTTATACAGGACCTTACTGAACGAAAATGATGACTTTGGTGAAGTATTTTTATTCTGAAATTTTGTGCGTTGTAGTCATGCTGGCATCCAGACCCGCATTTAAAACTCATAATCTTGCTCAAAAACACAACATGGAGGATCATACCAAGCAAATCTCAGGGGAGTTTCTCGTTCTAATTCTTTTAATTTCCCGTTTTTAATGTTATATTTATACAACGAGGTCGTTGTATATTTCAAGTGGGGGAAGAAGAATTAGAACGCTTAATTGTCCATATTTTCACAATAAAATCCTTAAATTATGCCTAAATTTAAAAAAAATTCAAGCATACTTTTGTAAAATTATTGGTTACATAACTCGCACACATAACCCTTGTTAAATATTATAAGAATTTAGCCTTATCCGTTTCCAAATGTTTACCCAAATTCCACAAAATTATGAGTGTGTCGGTGATGTTGCAGACTTTAGAACTTGGCTTGGTATATCTATTCGAGACCACAAAAATAAGTACTATTTTAAATAGATGGAGTGACATTTTCTAAACTGGTAAATTTCCAGGATTACACCTAAAAAGCCTCTACATGTTGTCATATTAACTAACTACACTGGTTAGTTAACCCTCGTATAAACCCTTTTGTTTACTCTCATTTTTAGAGTAAGATACCCCTAGAAAAACTCGTTGAGCCATTCCATTCTTTTCTTACACCAAATTTGTTTCGTTACACCTTTACACCTTACCCTACCCTATTAGATTAAGTCCTTAATCAGTTGCTAGTTACTTTTGTGTAAAGTATTGTATTTCCTGTGTCGCAATGCATAAATTTCTATCTACGGTGAGGTCGGAAAAATTGCATAATGCAATTGGGTACGTGTGTGAAATTTCTATCTAAGGTTAGGTCGGAAAAAATTGCACAATGCAATTGGGAATGTGAAAGTAGTGTATATTTTTAAATCTCAATTTTTCAGTGTGTTTTACTACTTTCACAAATTATTATTTATATATCCGAAGTATGGTGGAGAATGGATAAATTATCCAGATTCATTATGATCATGAAGATAGTGAAATTACACCGAAATTCGCAGTGTATATATGTTTATGAAAAAAATTTGAAAAAAGAGAAAAGTACAAAAAAGTGATTTTGTTGAGTATTATTGTATGTTGGTCGAAATAAACTAACCATGTATTTCTTGTATAAAAGTGGTCGATATCACCACTAATGATGTAAAGTATGTATAGTATGGATGATTGGGAGTTTACCGTTACGAGAACGCCAACTAAGGTTGTTTTTATTGATCTATGATCAAGACGTTTATGTCTATATTTATAAGTCTTTTTCATGGGTACGGTCGAAAAAGTTCTAGCAACACTGTACCTTATTTGTTTGGACATAATCTATTTGTTTTGTTCTTTTTATTTAACAACAAGTATTTTCCATTTCCTAATTCTTAACCTTTGGTCTTACTCGAATGAGGATGTGAGCAATCACATATGTTTATTCCGTCGTTACGGCCATGTATGTGTGATTTTGTCTGCCTTGTTGGTTTATTACTATTGGTTAAGGATTAGAAGATTCCTACCCTATGTCGCTCTTCGTCCTAACTCTTGGTTTTACTTGAGTGGGGGGATGAATGCAATCATGTATGTCTATTCCGTTGTTACAGATGTGTATATATGGTTTGTCACCCTTGTTGGTTTATGACTTTTAGTAAAGACTACTAGTCCTATTCTTTAGCCTATTCAAGTTAAGAATGAATGCAACTATGTGTGTCTATTCTATCGTTATGGATGTGTATATGTGGTTTGTCGCTTTTTCTGGAATATTGGTATCGATAGAGATTAGAAAGAGTGATCAAACCCTTGAACCTTTTAAACCCACTTTACCTTTATAGACTTGTCACTCCTTAGCTTTAGTGGTGGAGATATGTATCCTTACCAAGTCTATAATAGAATACTCATCATGACCGAGCAATTGAGCAAATTATTCACATGTTACCACATAGATTAGTTGAGTGATTTGAGTGATTTCATCTTCCTATTTCATGAGGTGTTTGGTTGTTTACTAGTGATTGAATGAAAAAATTCTTAAAGGAAAAATCCTTGACTAAGGTTAGGATACATTTTCATAAATTTTCTAAAGTCTACTTGAGGACAAGTAGGATTCAAGTAGGGGGATATTTGATGACATCAAATAATGTCACTTTTATAGCATTATTTATCCCATGATTCTTACCCATTTTATATAAATTATTGCAAAAAATGGTACTTAATTGCTTAAAGTTGTTATTTGTAGTAATTATGGAGTAATTGGTGAAGTTAACCTAAAAGGCACGCATTTTGGAGCTTAAAAGAAGAAATCTTAAGATACTGTTCTGACAACCTATATTCCGTATCCATCAAGGAAGATACGGCGTATCTGTGCCTGCACTTCACAAGAAAGCACGAAGAATTAAAGAGTTATACGCTGTATGCATGAAACTCTATACGCCGTATTGAAGATAAGAAACCCCCTATACGCTGTATTGACCTCAACCAATACGGCGTATCGATGAATTTCCAGACACTATAAATACAAATCCCTAATCACGAGTTTAGGGTGTGCTTGAACATATTTTCGATACCCTAACCACAAAAGTGGATTTTCAGAAGGCAAGAAGAGCAAAGAAGGTCAAGAAACGTGCTTAATCCCATAGGAAACACCTTGTAATCATCTATACTCTAATAATCATTCGATTTTTGGTATCATTCGTTTAACTCGGTTAGTTTACCTTTAGGTATTAGCCATGTTTGTGAAGATTTTAATGTTTGGTTTGTTTATCTTGATTGCTTAATTTATCATTGATTGTTGATTATGTTTATCAATTTATACTCGTTTACGTGCTTAAGTATGCGACCTATCATTCAACTGGATCTAGGAATGCAAAATATCATGCTAGCTAGATGCCGGGATAGCTCTCCATATCTGCAATTTATACATCTAGAATCATAGGATCACAAATAATGATCTATCCTTGCCATTGCTTTAGTGAACAAGTTGGACTAGTAGGTGACCTGGGATCAACGAATGACGTTTTGATTCCCTTGGTAAGGACTTATACAGTGGACTACTAGTATATAAAAAGCCATTAAGCAGTAAGTTAGTAAAGTCTCATTGAGCTTGGGTTTATTAAGATCACCATTATTAATCTCTTAAGATAGATTATAATCAACAAATGCTTGCTTTATGTGGATGCATTTAATTATGACAGAATTAGCAAGTCTAGGTTTAAGGAATAAGTACCGCCTAAATCTTGGAATGATATGCCCCTCGAGATAAGTCAATCATTGCACTAATAAACAAACCTTCATTTTATTGGGTTAATCATAGTTAATATAGTTTCCTTAAAATTGGCTTGACCGATCTTCTATTTTTTGATTATCAGTTTGCATGTGTTATCGTGTCTAAATAGGTTTAAGTTACCACCAAAACCCGTGCAGTCTCTCAGACTGAAAACCCCCTTCACGTTAGAATTAGGTTTATCATAGGTTTTGATATAGATTAGATAGATTAGAACTAACATAGATAACTAAAATACTGGTAGACGTAGGAATTAACGCTCTCGCTCTTAGTGATCGACATCTTACTTACCAACGAATCTACAGCTAATCAGGTGCACTGCCCGTTAGTGTTGTTTTTAGGTAATGTCGCCAAAATATAAATGTAAAATTTGATAATAAATACCTACGCACAACGACACATCACAACACAACCCAAAATGTATGATGGTGAAAGGCTTAACAATACTAAATTAATTATTGATTCACCTGATTCTAAGGAAACTCTTGATGACGCTAAAGAGAGTCGATTGAAAATGAAAAATAAAATGATTCAATTGAATTATGAAAATTTAATGGTCTTTATGAAACATTTGTTCCTCAACAAGAACCTTCTGCTGAACAAACTTATTTTTCAACTCCTTTTACTTCTAATGTATCTTCTGAGTCAAGCAAAGAGATATTGGATTTACCAACTCAAAAAATGCCAAATGAAAGTAAATTGTTTCAATTGTTTGTTATATTAGATGAAGCAATTCTTGCATTACGGAAAAACATTGATGTCACTCTTTTGGAGGATAGTAAAAGAAGTATGATATATGATGGTCAAAACACATTAAGAAAATTTTACAAAACTTATGTAATTCCGATGTCACTTTCTTTGATAAAGTGTTCAAAAGAACTTAAACAAGAACTTACTGAAGAGGTACATGAGATGTTAAATATTTTTGAGTCAATAGAAAAGAAAGTTGAGAAAAAATCTCAAAAAGATAAAAAAAAATTCAATTGAAATTGATCAACTTTCGGAAGCATACTTCCCAAGAGAAATCAGAGATTGTGTGTTAATTTCTGTTGCAGGATAGAAAAATGATATTTTGATGCTTGAAAAGGAAAAAATCTCAAGTGACTCTAAAGATATCCAAGCCAATTTGCTCAAAAGAATCAAAATTCTTGAAAATGAATTTAAACGATCTCAAGCTTAAAGTATTGATTTTGAACTTAAATTGCAACATCAAAAAGAGAAAATGTCTTGTGATGATTCTTGGAAGTCAAAGTTGAAAATTTTGAGTGATGAAAACGTGTTGCTAAAAACTCAAGTTGATTCGGTTGTTCAGGAAAGAGAAAATATTAAACTTGAATATCAGAAGCTTTTTAATTCAATCAAAGTAACACGGGTTCAACATCAACGTGAAGTCAATGAGTTAATTGAAAATGTTAATTAAAAGACATATGCTTATGGTGATGTGCGTTCTAAGAATCAAGATCTTTTGATGACAATTTCTGAGCTTAAAGATAAACTCAAAACTATTGAAAAAGGGAAGGATGTGACACTAATTTTGAAAAATCTGAGACCTTAGGAAAACTTCTATGTGTAACACTGTTAAATACAAAAACAACAGTCAATGCTAAAAAGTGTCAAACACTAAGGTCAACACAGATAGGTCAAAACCAGTCACTTCACATTCTACACCTAAAAACGAGCAAAGTCAAAAACAAAGTGCAAATGTAATCGCAAGAGGAATCTATAGAATCACAAAAACAGAGACACACACGCCGGTTACTAAAACTAACATATCTGTTTCTAATTTCACAGGCGTAGAAAGTTCTAATAGTGTTAGAAGACCACAATCTAAGGACAATAAATTGAAGAAATGAGTCTTGAAGAACATTAATGTTAAGAGCACATCTATAAATGTTCGGAAGTTTTCCAGTAGTGATAGTATAGTTTCCAATAAGCGTAAATCAATGAATTCGACTGTCTTTCAATCAAACACAAATGTATTAACAACAAAGATTGTAAACGCTGTTAATGATGGTTCGAATATTATTTGTGTTTTTTGTGGTAAAGATGTTTTTATGTTTTGTCATGAAAAATGTGTTGCTCGTTATGCTTTATCTGTAGATTCTAGGGTGAAAAGAGCCTTATACACTTCCCCCGTAGCAGCAAAATCTAGGAATGAATGAGCTACTTCTATAGTTGTGAAATCTAGGTTTAGTGTTGTTCAAACCCCAACAGCTACAAATAAGGTTTCTAGTGCATCATCACTGTCTCCATAATCTAGTCAAAGTAGGACACTTAGCAATTACATGAAAAATAAAATTGCAACAAGTAGAAAGTGGTAGAAATGGTTTGAAAATTAATTAAGTTTTAATTGGTCACCCAAGAGTAAAACCACACAGTCAATACCTTGTGTGTCAAAGAGTATTCCCAGTGTTAGAACTAACTTAAAAACATCGGTTACCACTCAGAAATAGGTAGCCAAACTATCCACTCTTCCATATGATGTGAAGAAGGTGATTCAGCTCATCTTTTGGATTGTTGATAGTGGGTGCTCAAAGCATATGACTGGCAATCTTCAACTGCTAAGAAATTTCATAGAGAAATTCATGGGAATAGTCCTCTTTGGGAATGATCACTTCATAGCAATCACTGGATATGGAGATTATGTTTAAAGAAATCTCACGATATGCCATGTATACTACATTAAGGGCCTAGGACACAATCTATTTTTGGTTGGACAATTTTGTGATGGAGATCTAAAAGTAGCCTTTCGTTCTAATACTTGCTATGTTCTGAGTTTGGAGGGTGAAGACTTGCTTACCGATTCTCGTGATTCCAATCTCTACAACATCTCCATTTCTGAATTGGCGTCTTCTTCTCCAGTGTGCTTAATATCTAAAGCTACATCAACAAAATCATGGTTATGGCAGCGAAGACTCTCTCATTTAAACTTTGGTACCATTAATCATCTCATGAAAAAAAATCTAGTTGATGGGCTACCAAAGTTTAAGTATGATAAAGATCATCTATGTTCAACCCGTGAGCAAAGAAAGAGCAAGAAAGCTTCTTTTCCACCTAAATTGGTTCCAAGCACAAATTCTAAACTTGAATTGATTCATATAGACTTATGTGGACCAATGAGGGTAGCAAGTATTAATGGCAAGCGATATATTCTGGTTATTGTAGATGATTATTCTCGATACACCTGGTTATTCTTTCTTCACACCAAAGATGAGGCTCCTGATATAATCATCAATTTCATTACTCAGATCCAACAGTCCCTACAGGCTCAAATCCTGAAAGTCCGGTCTGATAATGGAACTAAGTTTAAAAACGAGAAATTGCAGACGTTTTATGCAAAGTTAAGCATTACTCATAACACTTCAACTATTCGAACGCCTCAGCAAAACAGTGATGTTGAACGTAGAAATCGTACACTTGTTGAGGCTGCCCGTACAATGCTTATCTTTTTAAAGACTCCAGAATTTATTTGGGATGAAGCTATTGCTACTGCTTGCTTTACTTAGAATTGATCTTTTGTACACACACGGTACAACAAGACTCCTTATGAGCTGATCAAAGGCAGAAAACCAAATGTTCAATACTTTCATGTGTTCAGATCCCTGTGTTATCCAACAAATGATCATGATGATCTTGGGAAAATGAAACCGAAGGCTGGCATTGGTATCTTTATTTGTTATTCTAAGTCATTAAGAGGGTTTCGTATCTATAACCGTCAAACTAAAAAGATAATGGAAACTATTCATGTTAAATTTGATGAACTCACAATGATGGCTTCTGAATGCAACAATTCATGATCCGGTTTCAACTAATCAAATTTTCAAGATTCATTAGAAGATTCTTAATCAGGACCGTCAAAATAAGACTTGGATAATTTGTTTGGTCCTCTGTATGAAGAATATTATGAGACGAGTACTACAGAAGTGTCAGATAATTCCGCTGCAAATACTCTTCCTACGAAGACACTACTTCGTCATCTTCAATTGTCGCTGAAGAAGATGAAGCTCCTCAAATAGTAACTTCATCAGAAGAAACAATTGCTAACGAATCAATAACTCCAGTCTCGAATGAGAATGCCAATGAGCTAGTTCAAGAAGACGTTGCAGCATTTGACAAAAATGATTTCTACAATCCATTTCATACTCCTGTGTTAGAAGAAGTTGAGTCATCTTCAAGATTTCAAGATCTGTCAAATATGCACGAGTACTACGGAAGACATCATTCCACTGATTTATGGACTAAGAATCATCCACTCGAACAAGTGATTGGTGACCCCTCTAAACCTGTAATGACAAGACGTAGACTTCACATAGACGTTGAAACGTGTATGTACGCATTAATAGTGAGTACTATTATTAAGGAAGCTATGCTTGATCACAGCTGGATTAAATCTATGCAAGATGAGCTGAACCAGTTCAAACGCCTTGATGTTTGGGAACTTGTCGAACGCCCAGTTGGCAAAAACATAATAGCAGTCAAATGGCTTTGGAAAAACAAGACCGATGCTAAAACACGGTTATTCAGAACAAGTCTCGTTTAGTTGCCAAGGGATATGGTTAAGAGGAGGGTATCTATTTTGAGGAATCTTTTGCACCAATTGCAAGACTTGAAGCTGACAGAATCTTTGTGGCATACGCGGCTCACAAGAACTTTCGTGTCTACCATATATATGTCAAGACGGCATTCCTGAACGGTCCCATTGAAAGAAGTTTTTGTAAGTCAGCCCAATGGTTTTGAAGATCCAGACTTTCCTAATCACGTTTATCGTCTTAAGAAAGCTCTATACGGTCTCAAACAAGCCCTAAAGCCTGGTATGACAAGCTTTCCTCATTCTTAACCGAACACCATTTCACAAAAGGTGTTGTCGATCCGACATTGTTCATAAGAAGACACTTAGATGACATTTTACTTGTTCAAATCTATGTAGACGACATAATTTTTGGGTCAACAAATCAAGTGTTTTCAAATAGATTTGCAAAACTTATGAAAGATAATTTCGAAATGTTAATAATGGGTGGAATGAAGTTCTTTCTAGGACTTCAGGTTCATCAGTCCCCTCGAGGAATCTTCATATGTCAATCATAATATACTTTGGAACTTCTTAAGAAACATGGGATGGAAAAATGTGATTCAATTAGTACAATAATGGCTACTGCCAAACTAGATGCAGATTTACAGGGTACCCAAGTCGATCAAACAAAATATCATATTATGATTAAGGGACTCATGCATCTCACTGCCAGTCGACTAGACATTGCCTTTGCGACATTTGTATATGCGCCTTATCAGGCATGCCCTACTGAAAAAAACACCTCAAAGAGGTCAAACGGATCTTTTGATACCTAAGACAAACCATTAACATGGGTCTCTGGTACTCGAAGGACTTCGGATTTGAACTAATTGCATATTCAGATGCAGATCATGCAGGGTGTAATGATGATTGCAAAAGCACATCTGGAGGCATATAATTTATCGGCGATAAGCTAGTCAGTTGGTCATCTAAAAAGCAAGATTGTACAGCAATGTCCACTGCAGAAGCTGAGTACGTATCTTTGTCTGCATGATGCGCACAAGTCATTTAGATGAGGACGCAACTACTTGACTATGGATTTCGCTACAACAAGATTCCCATGTACTGTGATTTAAAAAGTGCAATTGCTATATCATGCAATCCGGTACAACATTCACGTACAAAGCACATTAACATCCGTTATCATTTTATCAAGGAACATGTTGAAAAAGGTACAATTGAACTTTGCTTTGTCGGGATCGAATACCAACTTGCTGATCTATTTACTAAAGCTCTTTCAAAAGAAATGTTTGAGTACTTAGTTCACATGATTGATCTGCAATGTATGACTCCAACTGAGTTGAAACGTCTGGCAAAGTTATCTTCTTGAATGCAAGATCATACATCAAAAACTTTTGTAAAAAAAATTCAAAAACAAAAATACAAAAATAAAAATGCAAAAACACAAAATATTTTGTTTCTTTTTCAAAAATGCAAAACAAATAAAAATTTGAAAAATACAAAAACACAAAAACATACTTTATTGATGCAAACACATATCTTCTCCGTTTAATCAGTTTCATGATATTGATTTTTATAAAAGTGGTTCTTTAAAAGCAAAGAAATATATCATAAATTGAGGCGGAGTTATTCATTCATCAAAATAAATTGTCACTACTAAAATATGTGTTTTGTAATCATTTCCATTCACAAAGAGAAATCATCTTTTAAAATCATAATTAATCAAAATATTCTCAAGTGTGTTCAAAACTGAAAAATTAACTAACTCTCAATAAGTTCTTTCATTTTATTAAGGGGGAGTTATAAAATTTTCAGTCACTTCATCATTAGAAAATCAAAATGAGATCTTAAATGAAAAAAAAATAACTATCTGTTGAACAAGTTTTATCTAAAAAGGGAAGAAATTTCAAATGTATATTTGTTCAAAAGGGAGTTATAAAAATTTTAGGATTTTAATTGCAAAAATAACTCAAAGGGTTAATTGGGAAAAGTGGTTTAACTCCAAAAGGGAGTTTATGAAAGTTATTTTGGACTTCCAAAGTTTATGAAAGTAAGTACAAGGACCAAAATTGTCAAACTCTCAAAGTTGTTTTCGTAACTATATAAACCAAAAGGTTTCATACGAAAGCTTGTTACTTTCATACGCAACCTCATAGCTTTCGTAAAACCTCTCAAACAGTTGAGCTTTCGTAATTTTGCAAACAAATGATCCAAATTGTTTTTCGATTCCTTGTGCTTATCAAACATAAGAATAAAATGTTTGATTCGATTCCTTATATGTTTAACTGTTTAATTTAATTGTTTCATAGGTTTCGGTTAGATCTAGGGTTTCAGAAAAATGAAAAGTTTATGATTTGTTGTAAATTGATGAGGCAATATGATATTAACGTATGCCTCTTGGTTATGATTTGTGATGATAGATTCACTGATACTCCATGAATCCGGTTTTTTCAAATAAATCAATAGGTTTCTTTTCTAGTAACAATAGGTTTTGTAACCGTCACAGGTTTCATATGAATGAACATAAGCTTTCGGCCTTAAAACCAAAATTTGACTATGATTAGGATGATAAGATTGGGCATAAAACATGGAAAATCATTCAGATTATCATTTTTATCATAAGGTTTGTCATACAAAAGCTGATTTTTAAAAATAAGCAAAGGTTACGGTTTCGTAAATTTCTAAGGGTTTCGTAAATTGTAATTGGGCCAACACATGGGTTTCGTAAAAGGTTATTGGGCCAAATCAAACGGTTTCGTAAATGTCTAATTGGGCCAATCACAAGGTTTCATAAAATCTTCTTGGGCTGAATTAATGGGTTTCGTAAAACAAATGGGCTGTAATTTGAGTTTCAGATATCAATTAATAAATTTGGTTAATGGGTTTTAGAAATTCTAAATGAGCTAATACTTTGGGTTATGGATACTCAAATAGGTTTAACTGTTAAACAAATGGCATTTAACAAACTAATGATAAATTTTGTTATAAACTTATATTTCTATATTGATAAATGGGGCAAATGGTGAAGATCACTGATGACATCAAATAACGTCTATTTTATAGCATCATTTATCCCATGTTATTAACCCATTTTGTATAGTTATTGCAAAGAATTATTACTTAATCATTTATATTTGATAATTGCAGTAATTATAGAGTAAGTGGGGAAAATTAGCAAAAGGCGCGCATTTTGGAGCTTAAAGGAAGATATTTTGAAGATTACTATTCTAAAGACCAATACGGCGTATCCGTGCCTCCACTCACAAAAGACCACTCAGGAATAAAGATCAATACGCTGTATCCAGAGGACTCAGTATGCTGTATTCAACATATGGAATCAATATAAAATTCTGAAAGATATCAAGCGTGGTCCCTGCACCAAGAAATCCACAATACGCCGTATCCAACCGACTTCCAGACCCTATAAATACAAAACTCAAAAATGGGTTTTAAGTGTGCTAAATCATATTCTCGATACCTAAACCACAAAAGTCTATTTTCAGAGGAGAAAAAGAGCAGAAGAGGTCGAGCAACGTATTCAAATCCATAAAAGATAACGTGTAATTCCATATACTTTAGTAATCGTTCAGTTTTTGGTATCATTCGTTAACTCGGTTAGTTTACCTTGGCTAAATAGTTACTCTTGTATTTATTATGACGTTTGAAGGCTAATACCTTTGGGTATTAGCCATTATTATGAAGATCTGAATGTTTGGTATTTGTTTATCTCGATTTCTTGATTTATCGTTGAGTGCTTGTTTATATTTATCAATTTATACTTGTTTACACGCTTTTGTATGCGACCTATCATTCAACTAGATCTAGTGAAGCGGACCAAGCAGATCTAG
>BQNB010033983.1:35611-51926 GCA_026074375.1 Tanacetum coccineum
TAACTTTCCCCAATTACTCTATAATTACTGCAATTCTCAAATATAAATGATTAAGTAACAATTCTTTGCAATAACTATACAAAATGGGTTGATAACATGGGATAAATGATGCTATAAAATAGATGTTATTTGATGTCATCAGTGATCTTCACCATTTGCCCCATTTATCAATATTGAAATATAAGTTTATAATGAAATTTATCATTAGTTTGTTAAATGCCATTTGTTTAACAGTTAAACCCATTTGAGTATCCATAACCCAAAGTATTAGCCCATTCATTTGTTTTACGAAACCCATTAATTCAGCCCAAGAAGATTTTATGAAACCTTGTGACTGGCCCAATTAGAAATTTATGAAACCGTTTGATTTGGCCCAATAACCTTTTACGAAACCCATGTGTTGGCCCAATTATAATTTACGAAACCCTTAGAAATTTACAAAATCGTAACCTTTGCTTATTTTCAAAAATCAGCTTTTGTATGACAAACCTTATGATAAAAATGATAATCTGAATGATTTTCCATGTTTTATGCCCAATCTTATCATCCTAATCATAATTAAGTTTTGGTTTTAAGGCCGAAAGCTTATGTTCATTCATATGAAACCTGTGACGGTTACAAAACCTATTAATTATTAGTGATCTATCAACACAAATCATTACCCAAGACACTTAATATCATATTGCCTCAATCAATTTCACACAATCATAACTTTTTATTTTTACGAAACCCTAGATCTAACCAAAACCTATGAAACAATTAATTAAAACAGTTAAACATTGAATCAAACATTTTATTCTTATGTTTGATAAGTACAAGGAATGGAAAAACAATTTGGATCGTTTGTTCACAAAATTACAAAAGCTCAACTGTTTGAGAGGTTTTACGAAAACAGAATGAAAAGAAACAATTGGGATCTTTTGTTGTTGGCAAACAAGTAACGAAAAGTAAAGCTCTAAAATGTTTGAGAGGTTGTAAGCGAAGCTTATGAGGTTAGAGTACGATAAAGGTGTGTAACAAGCTTGTCGTGTATGTAAACATCTTTTGGTTTATATTAGATTACGAAAACAACTTTGAGAGTTTAGACTCAATTTGGCCTTGTACTTACTTTCATAAACTTTGGAAGTCTAAAATAACTTTCATAAACTCCCTTTTGGAGTTAAACCACTTTTCCCAATAACCCTTTGAGTTATTTTTGCAGTTAAAATCCCTAAAAATTTATAACTCCCCTTTGAACAAATATCCATTTGAAATTTCTTCCCTTTTTAGATAAAACTTGTTCAACAGATAGTTATTATTTTTTTTCATTTAAGATCTCATTTTGATTTTCTGATGATGAAGTGACTGAAAATTTTATAACTCCCCCTTAATAAAATTAAAGAACTTATTGAGAGTTAGTTAATTTTTCAGTTTTGAACACACTTGAGAAGATTTTGATTAATAAAAAAAAATTATAACTCCCCCTTGAATAAATATCTAATGAAAGAACTTATTAAAGAGATTGTTATTCTTGCAGTTTTTAGCACACTTGATTTTTTCAAAGATGATGATTTTAAAAGATGATTTCTCTTTGTGAATGGAAATGATTACAAAACACATATTTTAGCAGTGACAATTCATTTTGATGAATGAATAACTCCGCCTCAATTTATGATATATTTCTTTGCTTTTAAAGAACCACTTTTATAAAAATCAATATCATGAAACTGATTAAACGGAGAAGATATGTGTTTGCATCAATAAAGTATGTTTTTGTGTTTTTGTATTTTTCAAATTTTTATTTGTTTTGCATTTTTGAAAAAGAAACAAAATATTTTGTGTTTTTGCATTTTTATTTTTGTATTTTTGTTTTTGAATATATTTACAAAAGTTTTTGATGTATGATCTTGCATTCAAGAAGATAACTTTGCCAGACGTTCCAACTCAGTTGGAGTCATACATTGCAGACCAATCATGTTGTTGGGAATTAAACTCATTAGACTTAGTACCGCCAAGTCAAAGTGTTAGTACTGCTTAAGTTATAACTGTCAGTATAAACCAGTTAGTACTGCTAGAAGAATGTTAGTACTGCTAGGTATAAGTTAGTACTGCTAGTACTAAACTTAACACTGCTGAAGGGATTTATACTGCTGATAAAGACTGAAGACTGCATGAAGATAAAGACGTGTGAAGAGGAGATAAAAGCGTGTTTTGTGATATGTATGGAATGATTCAATGTATATCCTATATAATTAGAAGATATGTTGATATCTTATAGAAGTTTAGATGATTTGTAGTTATCTTGTAAAGGACTTCTTGGTGTATAAAAAAGGAATCCTAGGTTATGGTTTAACAATCTCGATAGACACATTTCATAAGCTATACTTTCAAGGTTGTAAACCTAGTACTAAACAGAGTACTCGTATTATTCATCAAAATAATATTGAAGCGTTTGGTTATAATCATTGTTCATATCAAAACTGCATTACATTTACTATTACATTGATATTCTTCTAGTATTAAAGAGTAATTCCTGCATACTCTTAGTATCACAAAGTTTTCCTAGCATAGTTGTCTTGAATCTATTCAATACAACTAACCCTTCAACAAGGTTTGCAAGATCAAGTTGGGATCAACAAGTGGTATCAGAGTCTTGTGTTTTGAAACTTTGATCTAGAAGATATGGAATTTAAATCTAAGTAGATCGCAACCTCTTGACAAAAATCCTCATCTTCTGTGAGACACATACTAAGTGATAGCAAATGTGAGCATTGAACACCATAAGAAAAATTACACACCTTTGCTATATTTTGACAAGTCTTTGTCATACCGTTGTAAGCACGAACAAGTTACCTCCAAATGTTGTAAGCCATTTGAGATATGATAAGAACACGTACCCAAGTAATTTCAATTCATCTTCAAATAGGTGATAAATAATCATCTTCGTAATCAATTAAATAATCCAAAAACAAGCCTTTTAAACATTTAAGAACATTTAAAACAAAACCAATCTGTTAGCTTCCCCTTAAACGAAGCATCGTGTTCAATTCGAGATCCAAACCATGTGTGTGTCATCTGAAATCGTACAATACTAGCAGTACAAACATTATTACTTGGACAAAGAAAGTAGTACAAATATAAACGAATAGTACTAGTTCAAGAACTTAGTACTGCTCAGCATATAACTACTAGTACTAACTGGTTAGTACTGCCAGAAGAAAGTTAGTACTGCCAGTACTAACTTAATACTGTTAGAAGACTTAGTACTGTTGCATGAAGAATACAACTGCTAGAAGATCAAAGACGTGTGAAGTGATATGTATGTAATGATTTAATGTATATCTTATATATTTAGAAGATACGTAGATATCTTATTTAAGTTTAGAAGATTCGTAGTTATCTTGTAAAGGACTCCTTAGTGTATAAAAGGAGATCCTAGGTTTTGATTGTAAACACATCTCGATAGACACATTCATAGCTTCAAGGTTGTAAACCCTAGTACTAGTGAAGAGTACTCGTATTATTGATCTAATAATATTGGAGCGCTTGGTTATATTCATTGTTCATTCATTCTACTGCATCACAGTTTACTGTTTTATTCATAATACTTCTAGATATTAAGGTGTAGATTCCGCATACACTTTAGTATACATACAAAGTTTCTACAACAAGTTATTTTGGATTTATCCAAGGTAATTAACCTTAGACAAGCTAAGGAATTGATCAAGGATTGGGATCAACAAGTGGTATCAGAGCCTTGTGTTCTGAAACTTTGATCTAGAAGTCATGGAATTTGAATCTGCACGTAGTAATACTACTGCTAAGCTACCCATACTCAAACTAGGTGAGTATAAGATGTGGGTGATAAGAATCAAGCAATACTTCTAGGTACAAGACTATGCTCTATGGGAGGTTATAGAGAATGGTAACTCATGAGTATCTATACCACAAACAGCACAAGAGAATGGTACTTCAGTTACGAAGATGTCAGTGCTTGTAACTGTTGAAGAAAAGACCAACAAGAAGAAAGATGTGAAGGCTAGAAGCTTGCTACTCATGGCTCTTCTCAATGAACATCAACTTATATTTAGTTAGTACAATGATGCTAAAACAATGTTTGCTGCTATTGAAACAAATTTGGAGGTAATGAAGCCATTAAGAAAACACAAAAGACACTTTTGAAGCAACAATATGAAAATTTTAGTGCAACAAGCACAGAGTCTCTTGACTCTATCTTTAACAGGCTCCAGAAGATTGTTAGTAGGCTTGCAATTTTGGGTTTGGTCATCGCTCAAGAAGACTTAAATTTAAAAAATTTAAGCAGCTTGCCTCCTGAGTAGAATACTCATGTTGTAGTCTGGATGAATAAGGCTGAAATTGAAACAATGAGCATCGATGATTTATACAACAACTTCAAAATTATTGAACAAAGTGTAAAGAAATTAGTTGGTACAAGTAGTGGTGCTCAAAACTTGGCCTTTATGACTGCTCCAAGCACTAGCAGTACTAATGATGTTAATACTGCTAAACCTGCATATGAAGTTAGTACTGTTAGCCCTAATGTTAACACTGCTAGTCTTCAAGTTAGTACTACTAGCTTTAATGATAATGTTGTGTATGCTTTCATGGTTGAGAATCCCAATGGTTCTAATCTCTTACATCAGGACTTAGAGCAAATTCATGAAGATGATCTAGAAGCAATGGATTTGAAGTGACAGCTCTCTCTGCTAAGTATGAGGTCAAAGAGGTACTATCAGAGGACATGCAAGAAAATTTTCATTAATGCTAATGATACTGCTAGGTATGATAAATTCAAGGTAGA
The DNA here is from genome assembly GCA_026074375.1 of Tanacetum coccineum. NCBI lineage: Eukaryota > Viridiplantae > Streptophyta > Magnoliopsida > Asterales > Asteraceae > Tanacetum > Tanacetum coccineum. The sequence goes on from BQNB010033983.1 coordinate 40,413, forward strand.
GTGTTTCAACTGTCATAAGATCGAACACTTTGGCAGGGAGTATAGAGCACCAAGGAATAAGGAGGGTCAGTTCAGAAATCAAGACAACACTAGGAAGCAAGGAAACAATGAAGACACATATTCAAAGGCAATGTTGGCTATAGATGGTGTAGGTTTTGACTGGAGTGACATGGCAGAAGAACAGGTTCAGACAAACATGGCTCTAATGGCGTTTTCAGACTCTCAGGTATACAATGATAAAACTTGCTCTAAAACTTGTCTGAAAAACTATGAAACTCTTAAGAAATAGTGTGATAATTTGATTGTTAAGCTTAATCAAACTGAATTTACAACAACTACTTATAAAAAAGGTTTAGCAACTGTAGAAGAACAACTTATCACATATAGAAAGAATGAGGTTCTTTTTAGTAAAGAAGTTGCAGTTCTTAAAAGGGAAGTAGCTTGCAAAGATTATGAAATAAATGTACTTAAAAGTGAGTTTGAAAATGTTAAGCAAGAAAAAGAGGGCATTGAATTTAAAATTAAGAAATGTGATAAAGCCTCAAAAGACTTAGACAAGTTGTTAGGGAGTCAGATAAATGACAAAAGTAAAAAGGGTTTGGGGTATAATGATGTTCCTCATTATCCCCCATCTTTAATCTATTATCGCACGTAAAAAGCTGATTTTCTTATTCTGGTCTTGATGAATTCAAAGACCCTGAATTCAAAAGTTATGGTTTTAAGGATAGTAAGCAAGAGTCTAACATTGTTTGTGATAAAAAATCAGATGATTCTAAGGAAAATTCTGATGACTCTTTAGTAAAAGAACAAGTATCATAAGACACAAGTAGCTTTGTTTATCTTCACATATGTTGATAAATAAACTATTTTTCTTGTTGATAAAAAGATAGAGTTTGTCAAACCTAAAAATCACGAAAAATCAGTTAAAAAGTCAATTAGGCATGCTGAGATGTATAGATCACAAAGTCCTAGGAGGAATCAAAGAAACTAGAATGGACAAAAGTCCAATCAAACAGGAAGTGATTTGGTGGATGTATAACAAAGCTTGCTTCATTTGTGGGAGTTTTGATCATGTGCAGGCTCATTGTAAATACCATCAAAGGGAAAGGATGGTATATGGGAATAATTATAACAGGGTGAACTACAACTATACTACCAACATGACTCACCCTAATGCTCAAAGGAACATGGTTCCAAGAGCAGTTTTAATGAAAACTGGCCTAAAACCATTTAATACTGCCAGGACAGTTAATACTGCTCATCCCAAATCTACAGTTTTTAGTGCTAAACCAATGTCACGTTTTTCAAAATCAGCACAATCAACTGTAAAAAGGCCCTATCAATCAAAAACAGTATTAACTAACAAAAAGTTTACCCAAAAAAATAATACTGCCAAGGCAAAAGCAGTTAATACTGCTAGGCCAAAAGCAGTTAATACTGCTAGGCCACATTCAGCAGTTGTTAATGCTGTTAGGGTTAATCAGGCAAATGCTGTTAAGGCCTCAGCATGTTGGGTTTGGAGACCTACCAAACTTGATAGTGCATCAATCACCTTGAAGAAACACAACTACATTGATGCACGAGGCAGATCCAAGTCAGTAATGGCTTGGGTCCCTAAAGGAAACTAATTTCCTTATTTTTATGTGCAGGGCAAGCCACACCAAGGGATGGGACAAGATTATTAACAGTGGATGCTCAGGCACATGACTGGGAACATACTATCTCTCATATTTCAAGAAATTTGAAGAGGTATTTATGTTACATTGTAGAGGACACATGGAGTAGAATTTATGGTAAAAGGAACACTTAAAACCTGATAAACTTGATATTGAAGATGTATACTTTATCAATGATTTAAATTTCAACCATTTTAGTGTCTTACAATGTGTGATAAAAAACCTATGTCATTTTTACTGACACTGAAATGTCTTGTCTCTTATCTCCTACTATTAACTTGCCTGATGGAAAAGTCATAAATACTTTATCATAAAATTTATAGAAAGGACAACATGTACAGTTTTGAATAAAGAACTTATTCCAAAGGAAGAGTTTAACTTGTCTTGTTTGCAAAGCTACATCAGATGAGAATTATGCTCTGGCACAGGAGACTTGGTCATAATTAATTTTAAAGAACATAATCATCTTGTAAAGGATAATCTGTAAGAGGTTTAGCCTACAAAACATTTTTTGAAAATGACCAAACCTGTTGCTTGTCTTAAAGGGAGCAACATAGAGCTTCTTGGTTAAGTCCAAAGTCTAATCTAATTACTAAGCCTTTGTTTATGCTTCATATGGATTTGTTTGGTCCAACCTTTATGAGTAGTTTAATGCATAAGAAGTATTGCTTAGTAGTCACTGATGATTATAGCAGGTTTACTTGGGTTTTCTTTTTAACAACTAAGGATGAAACCAGTGAGATTCTCAAGAACTTTATCAAAGAAATAGAAAACCTAGTGGATAAGAAATTGAAAATAATCAAGAGTGATAATAGAACAGAATTTAAGAATAAAGTTATGGATAATTTTTGCAAAGAAAAAGGTATTAAGAGGGAATACAGTATAGCCAAGACTCCTCAGCAAAATGGTGTGGCTGAAAGGAGGAATATGACACTAATTGAGGCTGCTAGAACCATGTTAGCTGACTCTAAGTTACCTACCACATTTTGGGCTGAAGCAGTTAGTACTGCTTGCTATGTACAAAATAGGGTCTTAGTAGTCAAGCCTCATAACAAGACACCTTATGAACTTTTTAGAGGTTTTAAACCAGCTCTAAGCTTTATGAGACCATTTGGATGTCATGTTACCATCCTTAATACTTTAGACAATTTAGGTAAGTTTGATGGAAAAAGTGATGAAGGTTTCTTTGTTAGATATTCCTTGAGTAGTAAAGCTTTTAGGGTATACAACATAAGAACTAAGAGGGTGGAAGAGAACTTGCATATTGGGTTTTTAGACAATAAGCCTATGATAGAAGGGAATGGTCCAAAGTGGTTGTTTGATATTGATTCTCTAACCCAATCTATGAATTATGTACCAATAGCTGCAGGTAAATCTCAAATGAATCTGCATGAATACAAGGATAACTTAATGCAGGTACATTTACTCAAAAAGAAGAAATTAGTCAAGATTGCATTGTGATGCCAATTTGGAAAGATGCTTCTTCACCTTCCAAGGATGTTGGTTATGGAGAACCAAAATCTGCTGATGATGATCAAAAGCAGGTTGAAGATGGTCCACATAATGAGAGTGATGAAAAAGATAAGTCTGAAGATGATAGCAGTCATACGGAAGTTAATGCTGCTAGACAACATGTTAATACTACCAGTCCTGAAGTTAATACTAGTTGTTTTAAACTTAATAATGTTGATCCATCAGTGAATACTGCTAGTTCATATGATCCAGATAGCCCTAAAGACATGTTCAAAATGGGAGCTAGTCATATACTTTAGGCCACTCATGTTGAGTTCTCCAGTGATGAAGATGAACCAGAAGTTGATTTGGGGAGCATCATTAATTCCTATACAGTCCTAACCACTCCCAATACAAGAATCCATAAAGATCACCCAATTAAAAATGTGATTGGAGATGTGAAGTCCTCTATTCAAACTAGAACAATGACAAAATCTACTTCTAAACAAGGGTTTCTCAGTGCTGTATATGAACAGAAAATACATGATACCCTGAATACTTGTTTATATGCTTGTTTCTTATCACAGATTGAACCCATAAGCATTGCTAAAGCTATATCTGATTCATCTTAGGTGGAAACAATGCAAGAAGAACTACTATAGTTCAAGCTCCAATAGGTTTAGAAACTTATGGATTTGCCTAATGGGAAGAGGGCCATGGAACAAAATGGGTCTCCAAAAACAAGAAAGATGAAAGAGGGATTATGATTAGGAATAAAGCAAGGTTGGTTGCACAGGGTCATAGACAAGAAGAAGGTATAGACTATGAAAATAAGGTTTTTGCTCAGGTGTCAAGAATTTGAGGCAAATAAGATTATTTTAGCCTCTGCTCTTTATTGGGTTTTCTGGTATATCAAATTGGATGTGAAGAGTTCATTCTTATATGGAACCATTGAGGAAGAGGTTTATGTTACTAAACCACCCCAAGGATTTTAAGATTCCTAGCTTATCCATACCAGAAAAGTTTACCAATGTTTTGGTTAAGGCACTTTATGGGTTGCATCAAGCTCCAAGAGCATGGTATGAAACCTTGGATAACTATCTGTTGGGAAATGGGTTTAAAAGAGGGAAGATAGACCAGACATTATTTATCAAGAAGCTAAAAGGAGATATTTTTCTTGTACATGTCTATGTTGATGACATTATCTTTGGCTCTACAAACAAGGAGCTGTGTACTGCATTTGAGAAGCTTATGAAGGATAAGTTTCAGATGAGTTCTATGGGATAACTTATTTTCTTCTTAAGATTACAGGTAACACAGAAGGAAGATGGAATATTTATCAGTCAGGATAAATATGTAGTTGAGATTTTGAAGAAATTTAACTACACATATGTGAAGTCTGCTTTTACTCCAGTTGATTTGGAAAAGCCTTTAGTTAAATATGGATATGCTGATGATGTTGATGTACATCTCTGTAGATCTATGATTGGGTCTTTGATGTATCTCACAGCATCTAGCCAGATTATTATGGTTTTAGAATATGCTTGCGTCAGATTCAAGTTACCGCCAAAGACATCACATCTCATTATCAATCAAAGGAATTGTAGATCTTTGAAAGGCAAACCAACTTAGGCCCTTTGGTATTCTAGGGAATCTCCATTTGAACTATTTACTTTATACTAAATATTGACTATGCTGGAGCAACTCAAGATAGGAAGTCATACAACTGGAGTTTTCAGTTTTTAGGAAAAAAGGTTGATATCATGGCATTGAAAGAAGCAAACTGTGAGTTGCCACCTCTACCAACAGAAGCAGAATATGTGGGTGCTGCTAGTTGCTGTGAACAATTAGTACTTACTGGAACAAAATCAATTACTAGATTCTGGGATAAATTTCCATGAATCCTATCATTAATATTGCAATAATAGTACTAACTGCATTATTGAAAATCATGTTCAACACATCTAAAACAAAACATATTGAGATTAGGGCCATCATTTTAAAAGAGATATGCAATGCTAAAAAGTTAATACAAAGTTAAAAATTCATAATGACATAATGTTTCAGATCTTTCTTACAAAAGGTATTGATGCTGGAAGTTTTCCAGTTACTTGGTCACAAGTATTGGAATTGCTTAAGCACTTAATGTCTACATCTCTATATGTCCGTTTGTAAAAGTTTTGTAAAGGATTATACTGTTATGTCTTGCAATTAGTACTAGCCTAAGTATAAATAGTTCTGCTTAGTTTATACTTATGACTAGCTTGTTTAAAATTGTTATCATGTTGATCCCCTATTTACAAATCTTAGATTCGCTTGTTAAAGCTTAAGTTGTCTTAGATAAATCTGAAACAATTTTGATAGAAACCCTGAGTAATATATAAAGATTGTGTGGAAACTAATCTTTATACACCAGAAGAAACAATGTAACAGTAACACAAGAACTTTCACAAAACTTTCAATATATTGAATGATTCACAAAACAACTATATGTTTTGCCTAATAACTATAACTTTTCTGTCTTGGATTCATGTTTCTAACTATGCCGTAAGGGTTCCTTTTATACACCAAGGAAACCCTAATGGGCTTACCAAACGCGTTAAGTGATCATGCATATCTATTCCTAATATAACTCATGCATATCGCTTAACAATACTAAATATACAACTAACAGTACTAACTATAACTGGCAGTACTAACAATGTACTGGCAGTACTAACTAACTATCAGCAGTACTAAGTGTAGAAGCTCTAAATCCCAACAATCCTCCCCTAAACTTGTGATTTACCATCAAATCTTAAGTTTCTTCTGATGTACTCTGCTGAGGATGCTTCCAAACACTTTAGTTCCTTAGTCTGTTTGCTATATTGTTGATCTTTATCAAAAGCTCATCTGCCATCTCAGAATGTTGATCCACTCTTAACTTGTTAACTAGCATCAAAGTTGCAAGTCCTTTTGTGAGTGGATAGTCCTTTTCAACCAGCATGAATATATCTTGTCCTTTCTCTGTAGATACATGATGAACAACACATGTATCATATAACCACCAATTCAAAGGATCATGCATATATTTCTAAAGTTCTAATAACTTTTCTGCGTCTGGTTTAAATAACATCTTTAGTTTAACCCATAATTCTATATCTTTATCTTCGGTAAGTCCTGATGAGTTGTATCTTTCTTGAACTAAGCTCCATAATTTGACCAGATCATCCCTTTCAAAATTCTTAAGCATGTCTTCAAAAACCTGATACACCTTTGTGTGATTGCCTACTCTGATGATTTTCCAAAATTGCATAGTGTCATCAGAGTAAAATTTCCATCTAATTATTGGATATTTGGTTTAAAGAGCTACAACATTCATTTCTTCATCTTGAACTATTATTACCATTTGATTCAGCAGTTCCTGAGATAATTCATTAGTTTTTGGTTCTTCATCTGTTTGCTCTTGAACTGACTCTGAAACCTCTTTAGTTCTTTATCTTTTAGCAGGTTTTGCTTCAACATCTTGACCTGCTCTTTTTAGTCTTGGAACTTCTTCTTCAGAATCCATAGGCACAAATGAATGAATTTGATCCCATACCTTTTCAAATATTGGTCTTATATCATCATAGCTCATTCCTTTGAAATCTTTCATCTGTAGCCCTCCCTTGATTCTTCAAATTATACCTCAAAATCTACTCTTACTACACTACAGATTAGTCTATATTTAAAGAGCATGATACCTTATAACAGAAGGATCATTCCAATCAATGACATGAGTAGTATCAACTTCAGTTACAGCTTCTTTCTTTCCAGCTTTATCATATTCTTCTTGCATTTGTTTGGCAATTTCAGCATCTCTTTCAATCCTTTTTCTTTCTTCTTTATCAATCTGTTCTTGTACTCTAATGGCTTCTTCATGACCAAGCCTTTCTTCTTGCTCTTGCTTCTTGGACTTCTTTTGAACAGATTCATCTTCAATCATGATTGCCTTGCCTTTATCTTTCTTCTTCTTTTCACTCCTTCTTATATATACCAAACTTTCAGCAGCAGTACTAACCTCAGGAGTTTCACTGGCAGTACTAATTGGTATATTAGCAGTAGAAACCTCTTGTTCCCCTTTTTCACCACTTCCTTGATCTTGTACAATCTCAGTAGCTTCTTCTTCTTCTAGTAACACCTCAGTTTCATCACTTATCTTCTCCTGAATCTCTGCATGTGGAGGAACTAAAGAAATATCAGCATCCATGTCTAATTCTTCAATCAAACTCCTCCCCTGTTTGGAAGAATCCTCCTCTACAGCTTCATCTTCTGAAAGAACTATCTTTGTTCTTCTACTAGCTTTGCCTGTCTTGACTTGCTTTTCCAACTTCTTCACTCTTTTGGCTAGCTTGGTAATAGCAGTACCATAAACCTTCTTGGTGTTCTTCAATTCATTCTCCAAGCTTCCAACTTTATTAGTTAACTGAGTAACCAAATCTATCAATTCATTAATTGACACACTACCCTCATCACGTCTAAGTGATTGAACACTTTAGAGAGGTGTTTCATGGGGAATTGGAGCAGGCTCCTCTGTAGTAGGTGTATTTTCTATGATGGGTGGTGGTAAAGGTGAAGGAGCACTGACTGGTGTATGTTGAGGTGATAAGGATGGTGAAGATGTGATTCTTGATGGAGATGTGCCAGGCGCAGTGATTATGGAAGGAAATAAAGGAATGTCTTCACCAGAATAACCCCTTGTAACTCACTTCATTTTATTAAAAACTTTCTGTGTAAGTACAGGAGTGGGATAGGTTCTTGTGTGGGGTTAAAGAAGTCTCCTTTGCTTGTTTAAACAAATTTGGATAAATCTAGGATACATCAAAAACTTATGAGGGTTATCCAAATTCTTTACCATTGCATCAAAGATGAATTTTGAGAAATTAAAAGTTCTGTTTGTTGCTAGGCAGATAATAGCAGTAGCTATGTTGCTGCTAAATTGCTCCCAAGAAGTCTTTTAGGGCTCAAGCAGTGGAGGATTGTATGAATGAAAAACCTCTACTGTGGTGAAAAATTCCTTTTTTGAAATGTAAGCTTATTAGAATCAGTTGCATACCCTATGTTAGGATTATGAAAATGTATGTAAAAGACTCGGTCACCCCATGTTATATCTAGCATAGGTTAGCTCGTAGTCTTAGTTTTAATCTTTTAGTTACCGTACGACTTATGGTGTTGGGCCGGGTCTTTACCCACTTGTTAGCCCACTCCATGGCCCATTTAGGGGCACCAAAACACTTGTATAAATACCCCTTTCTAGCCATGGGAAGGGGTTGGTTGTTCATTTGATAATACACACACTTAAAGGTGTTTTCTCTCACTAGACTAGTCACTTTCTCTCTCTAGAAATTTGGCCAACCCATCATTCCTAAGCTTGTATTGTGATATCCAATATACTACAATTGGTATCAGAGCCCATAGGATGAATAGATAGATTGTGTGTGCATTTTCTTGGTTAGTACATAGATCAAAAGTTGGTTTTGAAGGTTTAGGGTTTTTTCTTGACAACTCTTTGATTCTTACGTTTGTGATGTTAAAGTTAGTGTTTTTATATTGTTTATAACCTTCAGGATCAAAGTGTACAAAAGAAACCACGTAAAATATTCAAAAGGGGATTTTTGTGTTTTTGGTGAAAAAGTTCGTATTTTTCTTCACTAAAAGCACTGCGTTTTGCCTCTCTGAGACATTCTTGGTTACGTTTTGCCTCAAATAGTACACTGTGTTTTGTCATTTTGTATAGTACAACAGTACTGCGTTTTGTCGTATTTGGGGTTGCGTTTTGGTCACTGCGTTTTGGTTATTGAAGGTTGCGTTTTGCTTACTTGAAGACCATCACTAGCATTTTGGCTTGAACATCTCACTGCGTTTTGCTTCAACCTCACTGCGTTTTTGCTTTAAGACCTCGACGGCGCGTTTTGCTTCAAGAATTCATGCGTTTTGCTTCAAAGCTATCACTATCACTGCGTTTTGCTCCAAACATCACTGCGTTTTTGCACAAGACCTCCATTGCGATTTTGTGCTTAAAGACCATATAGGCGTTTTGATGTAAAGTTTACTCTGGCAAAATTTCATTCATCATTGCATTTTGCTTCAACATCACTGCGTTTTGCTCAAGACCTCCATTGCGTTTTGCTTAAAGACCATATTGCGTTTTGATAAACAATTACTCTGGCAAAATTTCATTCTTCACTGCGTTTTGTCTAGGCTCCTTCACTGCGTTTTGTCTAAGTTTCATTATCTTCATTACGTTAACTTGTTTTAACCAAACCAAATCACAATCAAACAACATATCACCTAATCAAACAAATAATCATCACTTTTAACATACAATCACTAATCATTGTACCGATCCAAAGTTTATCATAATACAAGTAATCAACCATGTCCAATAATTCAGATGATATTCAAGCGGCCGGTTCTAATACCCGCCCTCCTATGCTCGATAGGACTGATTACGAATCATGGTCACAACAAATCTAATTGTACTGTAGGGGAAAGGAAAATGGATTGCAAATTCTTCAGTCAATTGATCGAGGACCATTTGAGCTTGGAACCACAAGGGATTCACTCAGAACTACCCCTGAGGGAGGTGTCTATCTTAGACCAGAAAGTCCTCGTACATATGAGGATCTCAGTGACACGGAGAAGAAACGATATGATGCAGATGTCCGTGCCACCAATATTGTGCTTCAAGGACTACCTAAAGATATCTACAAGCTCATCAATCACAACATTGAAGCAAAAGCAATTTGGGACAACGTCAAAATGCTTCTGGCAGGTTCTGAACTCACAAAAGAAGATAGAGAATCTCAGTTGTACGATGAGTTTGAGAGGTTCAAGATGCTTCCAGGTGAAAATATCAATGAGTACTATGTTCGCTTTCACAAGCTGGTCAACGACATGAGGAATATCAGAATGACAATGCCTAACATTCAACTGAACTCCAAATTTGTGAACAATATGTCACCTGAATGGGATAGGTTCGTGACAGCCGTTAAACTCAACAAAGGTCTGAAAGAGACAAATCACAAACAGCTGTATGCATACTTAAAACAACATGAGAAGCATGCTGCACAAGATCGACTGATTATTGAAAGAATCACTCCTGCTACGAATGATCAACTTGCATTTGTGTCAACGGTCCAACCTCATGCCCAATCATCACATGTCCAGTCTCATCAATATCCTTCTTCATCAACAAACCCTCAATCACCACAATATCCACAGTTCCCTGAAACATCACAAATTGATTCCGGATACACCCAAACTGATGAAATACTTGACAACCTAACCAAACAAATGGCACTCCTTGCCCAATCCTTCAGAGCAACGCTTCCTCAGACCAACAATCAACTTCGAACCTCATCCAACACCCGAAATCAAGCAACTATTCAAGATGGTCGTTATGGGCGACAAAATCAGAATCAGAATCAGAGGTATCTTGCTAGGGGAAATGGTGTTGCAGGCAATGGGGGCGCACAAAATAGAGCTGGGAATGCAAATACAGGTCAAGAAAAACCGATCAAGTGTTATAATTGTAATGGGATTGGACATATTGCATGGAACTGTACTCAGCCGAAGCGTACACAGAATTCTGATTACTTCAAGGACAAGATGCTGCTAATGCAAGCCCAAGAGAATGGTGCAGTTCTAGATGAAGAGGAACTACTCTTTCTGGTTGATGAACAAGTCAACACCTTTGATGCAGATGTGGATAATCAACCAGTCCAAGACTTAGCTCTAAATGAGGACAACATCTTCCAGGCAGATGAATGTGACGCTTTTGATTCAGATGTTGATGATGAACCGACTGCTTAGTCTATATTCATGGCCAATTTGTCCTCAGCCGGGTCAGCAAATCAACAAGCTGGTCCATCTAATACATCAATCTTATCTGAGGTACATATTCTGGAAAATTCTATTGATCATAGTGTTACTAATCTGGACGAACATGAGATTCATAATGAAGTACAACAGACAAATGCTATTGACTCAACTAGTGTCGATATGGGTAACAGTAATGTTATTTCATATGAACAATATTTGTCGGTTGATAATATTTCTGTTATACCAAGTTGTGCATCTTCCGCTCTAAATGATGTATGTGTGTCGTCTGATAATTATGCGTTCGTTCCTCATGACCCAATAGCCACTGAACATAAGATCTACAAGGAACAAGTCGCCATTTATGAGCAACGTGCTAAGTTTGAATTGACTGAACATGAACAGTGAATGGATGATCAAATGCGTATGCTTATTTAAAATCATAATAAAACAGAAGAAAATATTAAAAAGGAACTTCATTCTGTCAAGTTGCAACTTAATTCAACTATGGAAAACAACAAGATATTTAAAGAAACTATAACGACTT
>BQNB010033984.1:791-15472 GCA_026074375.1 Tanacetum coccineum
AAGGTTAACATTTTCACGTGGCGGATGTTTTTAGATAGGCTCCTAAATCGTTTAAACTTATCTTCCCAAGGTCTAGACATTGATTCGATTATGTGCCTGGTTTACAATGTTTTCGTAGAATCAAGTGCCCACACTTTCTTCTTTTGTGAGCTTCTGCTGTTTGGCATCTCGTTCGTGTTTGGTCAGGTTCTATGTTCCCTTCCTTTTTTATCATGTGGCGAGTGGGATCTTTGGTTTCAGTCATGGCACGCCTCAAAGGAAAAGAAGGACCGCGCTTACACCATCTTTACTATTTCCCGTTGGACCTTATGCGGCTTAGAAATAATATCACTTTCAACTCTCATTCTATGAAGAAAAGTGATATTTTCGATTACATATGTCTTATTTCTTTTTCACGGCTTAAATGTAGAGGCAATCTTTGTATTAGCTGGAACGATTGGTTGCAATCGCCTTTGTAACTTTCTAGCGCCTTGCTAGTTTTTTTATATCTTAATCTGTCGTTAAAAATATATAGTAATTTACTATAAATGTATGTGCCAAAATTGATTAATGTGATCGTAACTTATAAACGTCAAATAAATATCATTTGTTAATCCATTATGTATATTTAATTATTTATTTGAACGTGACTATTTTGATGGAATAACTTAAATTTGACTTCAATCTCTTCAATGTTATTTAATTTTACTAAAATGACAATTTACGATCTGGATCATGCTACTATTCATAGGGATAAACTCGATTAAACGTAAAAATGGTTAACCGTGACCAGAACCGCGGGTAACTGCTCATTTTGGGTACCCGCATGTCCGGTTACCCGCCTTATATGATTCGTTTCTTGTAGTAAAATGAATTACCCATCTCATGATGGATAATAATTTAATTCTTTTAATTAACCAAACCGAACAGCCCCGGTGAACCTATAGTTTAGATAGAGAACGCCTGGATACAGTAACAGGCCCACACCCAACGTGAATAATTAGACGTAGGGCTGAGCAAAATCAATCGAAAACCGAACCGAACCGACAAACCGAGCCAAGCCAAACCGACCGAAACCGAACCGACCATTTTCGGTTTGGTTTTCGCTTTTGTATATTTATATTTTTTTGGTTTTGTCGGTTCGGTTCGGTTTCTGGTTAAAACCAAGAAAAATACGCCTAAACGATCTATTCGGTTCGTTTTTGTCGGTACGGTTCGGTTTCGGTTTTTCTCGGTAAACTTCGATTCAGTTTCGGTTCATGTTTTTCCTCAAACTCGGTTTTCGGTTCAGTTCGATTGTTGTTGGTCCGGTTCGGTTTTGAACCGATGGGCTGTAGTGCTGTACTACACAATCTTGAGATAGGTTGTGGGCTAACGTATATCTTAGAAATCTTTATTCTTATTAATTAAACAACTTTCAAGTCTTAACCAGATAAAATTGGGCTAGTACTCTAGTAGTCTCAAGTTATTTACTCTACTGGTATCGTTATTTCTAGTAACACATGATTAAGATCGTTTCAAACTGGATGAACAATTTCTCAGTGTTTGAGACTGGTCAAGTGGAGGAGCGTTCAACGCCCCTAAATCTCGAGGTCCTCAAAATTTACTCCTTGTAGTATATTTTTCTAAATAGGTTAACAATTGATGAAAAGAGCGGTGACGATGAGAAGTAAGCAATTTTGGATAACAATCAACAAAAAACTTCGTAACAAAGGTCTAATGTTTGCTTTAAAGTTATATTTCAATGCCTAATGTCTATTATGGAGAAAAATTAATTACGACATGCAATTTGATTGTAGATTTCGCGTAACAGAATTCTTGAAGGATGTCATCTTTTACGTAGTCAGTTTGCATTGTATTTTGTAAGTATGATACTTAGTGTTACTTTACCAGGGCCACATTTATATTATCGCCTAGGAACTACCCGAATTCTCTGTTTCGGTCTTATTTTTCTCACAAGTAAATTATTTTTAAAATAACTGGGTCCATGTAAGCTTCACTATAACATGACCAATCATGTTCATAAGGAGTCATAGGAAATTAGATGTGGTGGTATCGTTATCTTGTTCACTTGTTGTATGCACAAGGTCCTGTATAATTCTTGCAAGGTTAGGTGCTACAGTATCACTTTGAGTCCGTTCTTGTTAGTTCAAGTGTTTGGGCCTTTGGCTCTCCTTGGACTTTTTGTTCGTTTTGGATATTCCGTGGATAGTGGATATTGACCTATGTAAGAATAACGAGGGGGAATGCGGCCCGTGCGTTGCGGCAAGCTTATTTGTCTTTGGTTGCCGAGTGTACATTTTCTAGTTGTTTCGTGTTGAGTTTATCTAAAGAAAGAATAATGCTCGCGCGTTGCGGTATGACTATTTTTGTTTTTTTTGTCGAAGATGTATTTTTGTAGTTGTGTAGCAGGTAATTTTTGTAAGAAATAAACTTTGATAGATTTGTTTATAAATAGCATCTAAACAGCCTATAGTTCTACATATTCGGCTTTTATTAAATTGTAGGGTAGTTTTTAAAGTTAATAGATAGGTTAAGGGTATGTTTTGAAATTATTATTTTAAAATGTTATATTAAGCTCCAATAGATTTTACTAAATCGTACGTATCTCAAAAACATATCAATATTTGGCTCGTTTTGTTCGTAATCCAGATGCGTTTTCGTTGCTATATTTTTTATCAAAGGAGTTGCCGGATATTTGTTAGATATTTGTCAAAGAAAGTTTATTATATAAAATAGTCATAAATAGTTAAAATATAGGGTTAATTAAATTATTTAAACATTCATAAAAATGCACGTCTTTAACCCATTTGGTTTATTTTAAAGTTATTAGTTAATTTAGGGATGTGTTTTGACAGTTCTTTTTTAAGAAAATATATTTAACTTTAACATTTTTTTATAAAACCGTACGTATGTATGTCAGAAATATTGTAATATTCGGCTCATTTTGTTCGCAATTGGAAGATATACGTTACATATTTGATAAATGAAGTTTGGTATATAAAAAAGCCGCAAGTAAAAGTTTAAAAGTTGTTTTCGTAACTTGTCGCATAGTCGGAGGGTGCGTTTTGAAATTTTTATGAGTCAATCGGTAGATATACGTTACACATTTGATAAATGAAGTTTGGTATATAAAAAAGCCGCAACGATCGGAATGAGCAGGTCCGTTTAAGCTCCTTGAACTGAGAACTGCTCGATTCTCTCTATGTTGCCGACGGAAGTTATTATGCAAGGCTGGGCTCATGAAGCTTCATACAGATTGGTCGCATCTTTAAATGATTATCAAGTGCATAAATACGGGGAAATTAAGAGCTTCAATGGCTTGATGTCCAATCCAAAAATATCGTCCCTCGGACATTTTATAGTTTCGCCATTGCATACTTTACTTATATATAAAATCATGCATGTTAATACTCCTGATCTTTCAACTTCCTGATTTCATTTAATAATATCCCTTCCAAGCAAGACCTGCTTAGCATATTTTTCGAGACCTTTATTTACCTCACAATCAACTCCATAAATAGCCTTAATTACCTCTAAGACCATAAGGAATCATTATGGGATCTAATTCTCAAGAACCATTCATCAATATGGCTCTGTTAAGAGCAAAAAGGCTTCTTGAGAACTCCAAGGCCACCTTTTATGTTTGGCCCGCCAACCACACTGTTCCATTTAACTCCCTAAGAAGATTTGTTACTTTGAGCTCATGTCCATTAAAAAACTGGCATTCGGATAGATTTAACGCGAACGAAGCTCAAGTTAAAGGGACTTTAATGATAGACATGGGGAAATATCCGGTATCGAACCTAAGAAACGATTCTAAGTAAAGTAAGCCTACCTCCAATTGTAAGGGACTTTATATTTCCAATTGGATAAGCGAGATTTCATCCTTATTAATAATTTCAGTCCTTAGCTTATACACGGTACATGTTGCCTCCCACTTTTGTACCTAAGTAACGTAAACGCGTGTCTTAAGATATAGACAACCGAGTTTTGACAGCCGCTACCTTTGATTTATCATCTTCCTAACATAAACCCCATGAATCTTGCTTTTAGACATATTGATACGTAATCCCGAAGCTCGAATGAAAGATTTAAGGACTGGATCCATGTCTTGGTTCTTCTTTGCATTTTTGTCTCTGTGTCAAAGTGTTGAGTTTGGTTGAAAAGGCAGAGGGCTGACATGCCCATGGGCTATGCTGGGAGTAGTGCACCATTAGTCCTTAAAGTGCACCATTAGTCCCTAAAGTGTGGCTAATTTTCACCTTTTTACACATTTATTATTTCCGTGCTTTTATAGTCCCCAAAGTCCTCACCATTGGCCCTTTTTCTCAAACGATCGTTAGTTTTTTCATTATCCCAAAGGGCATTTTGGTCTTTTCGTCTACTCCTCTTGTTTTCTTCTTTAAGAAAGTCAATAGTCAAATCTGTTCAAATTCAAACACCTCTTCCCTGCAACCGCGAACACCAGATTGGTCGGTAAACATGAATTCACAACCTAAGAATCAGTTTGAACATGTCGATGATTTTGATATAGATGACTCCGATCTCCGACCAACTGCCGCCCTACGTCCCTGCAACCGTGAACACCAGACCCGTGACACAACCAACACCACCCGAAGCCTAGTCCTATCAACTCAAACACCTGAAATTGATTATTCTGATGAAACGGTGGTAAGGATAATACCGGGTCCTGCGAGTATTGTTCAAGCCGCAAAGATCCGTAAATTAGCAGATATTAGGGAAGGTGGGCGGGATTGTGTAATGCCCACACAGGATTATATTAGGAAGCTGCTTGAGGATGTGGGTGAGGATACTGATTTTACTCAGGGTCCGTGGGTTAGCTCGGTTGAGTATGAAGGTGGTATCACGACTGGTTGTTTTGGAGATATGAAGACATGTTGTCAAAATGGGAAACTTCTAAAGGTTGTTGCAGTAGTAAAGTCTTGTACTCCAAATGCTTTGGGTGATCTATCAATAACACTAAAAGATCCTTTGGGTACAATTTCTGGTACAATTCATTACAAAGTACTTACGGAGGGCGGGTTTGAAAATGCTATTACTGTGGGAGCTGCTTTGATACTTAAAAATGATTATGTGTTTTCTCCTAAATAATCACCCCATTCTCTTAACATTACAATGACAAATGTGGTTAAAGTTTTCCCTAAGGATACAGTTCTGGGAGATAACACTGGTGTAGATGGTAGTAGTATATTAGACGAAGAAGAAATTATGAAATTGTTAAAAAAAGGGTTGAAGTAGAATGGCAGGATGGTGGAAATTTTACTTATCAACATGTATGTAAACTAATAAGATAATTAATTATTACATAGATCTAAATGTCACGTTTTTGACATTATGTAATTGTGTAACATTATTCAAAGGAACATCAAATGAGATAAGACCAAGAAGCATCAATCCATACATTAGAAGAAGAAGCAAGGGCTGATCAACAGTGGGAGGACAAATTAAGGCAACAACAAGAGTCGGACGATGAACATGAGAAGCGTCTATTCGGATTTGACTTTTAACTTATCTTTTTAGATTACATTAGGATTCAAATTAAGTAATTTTGAATGATGTTTTCTAGTTGTTGTATTTGGATGATGGAAAATTTTATTGTTAATGCAATGAAGTAAGTTTGTTATGGTATATGTGTTGAATCCAATTTTGTTAGGAAAGTGTAAAACTATTAATCTAAACACCCCTTTAATGTTCAGTCTTTGAAATTGGAATGTAAAGTGTATCCTTCAAACAGCAAAATGCAGTTCCAAGTATGCAAATAAATAATGTAGTTCCAAACAAACACCCTCGAATCAGAAAACTTAAAATGATCATTATAAAATTTGACTTTTAAAAGTCAAATGGTGACTAAATTACATGAAGTCATTGCTAAACATATATTAACATACAAAATATGTTGTTTTACAACCCAAAATGTAATTTTTTAACACTAACCAATCCAAACAGGAGGCCTTGGACATACCACAAAGCCATCATGTGGAAACCATCTCTTCCTAACACCTTTCCAGGTCACTTATGGTTGAAACCAATATAGGCAGTTACACCTATCCAAAACACCATTTCCAAATGCATTGTTTTAAACTACCAAGCAACAGACCTAAAACTTAAAAGTTGATTACAAACATTGTTTTCAGTAGGCATACATGCCAGGACCCATAACATCCCACTATACCCTTTTTGCTGCCGGAACACCTCACTACACCCTTTTTGCTGTTGGAACACCTCACAGCAGATCTAGGAGCCTTAAAACTAATACACAAGCTGTTATTCTCACCTTAGTGTATGGTCTCTTGAAGTCACTTGTAGGTTTCTTTACCTCACTTGAATTCTTCTTTCTTATACATTTCTATTCCTTAAACTTGCTTACCTTAGAAGTAGAAGCATGCACATTAAGAACCACCCATATCACATCAGTATCATCATCAACTTCACTCTCATCATCTTTATAATCACTAACAAAAAATGCATCATCTTCAGAATCACTAATAGAAAATGCATCATCTTTAGAATCAGTAACTGAAAATGCATCATCTTCAGTATCATCATCAGAATTAATGATAACCTCAACTTGCTTTCCCCTTGGAGATGATACCTACAAAGATACCAAAAAAATGCCATAAGAATAATGTTGATTGTGTGTATACTAAGCTTTAAATGCAGTTAAAAAACATGTCGAAACATGTTGTTCATCAAGTTTTATGCAGGTCAAAAATAGGCTATTCTAAGTTTTATTTTATGTTGGGAGATTGCAACTAATCATAGATGTATTAACCTTTATGCAAGTACACTAGGCTCCTATGTACTTAATACCTAATACCTAATAACTAATACCAAACACCCCTTCAAGCGCTTCAATTCTTTTACCTTTGTTCACCATTAATTCCTTATTTGACCTGTTAAAGAGGTCATAAGAAACTCCTCTATCTGTTCATCTGTTATTTTCTTGTGATCCTCCTTATATTTTACCTTAAGCTCATTACACATATCATCAGCAAACTTGACATTAACCCATACTTCTTTATCAGCAATTGTTTCATCTGCAGTCATTTTTCTTTTCCTTTGGTTTTCATATCTGAAGTTATTTTTTCCTTTCCTTTGGTTTTCATATCTGCAAACATTATTGAAGATATAAAAACTCTTATGCAAACATCATAACAGCTTGAATGCATAAAAATCATCAATCATGTTATCAAAATGTACCTTTTTTCCTTAGCCTTTAGTTTCTGTAACTATCAAACTAATTTTCAAGATTTGTTAACCTCGTCTCTAAATCATCAATCATATCATCCAAATGTACATTTTCCTTACATTATAAAAACAAAATAAAGCTAATCAATAGTATCATTCACCTACATTCACTTTAAGACAAACACATAATAAAACAAAGCAAATCATATTCCCAAACACCCTCCTAAAGCAAAGCAAATCAAGTCCCAAAACCGTATTCCATAAAAAAACAAAGAAAATCAAGTCCCAAATCCGCAATGCATAAAAAACACATACCAACAACGTCATTCAGTTGATTCTTGCCACTGCATGTAGGACTTCCCCTCTTCTTCGGTGGTTGCGGTGTGTTTGGATCAACCGAAACATTTTTTCTATGCCTACCTCTTTTGTTCTTGATAATATCCTTATTCATGGCACAATCCAAGGTTACAAAATTAGAGTTACTCAAGTGTAATGAGGCAATTGGGGTTTATGTTTGCATGTGTTTATTATTTTCTTGTGTCAGTTGTTAGGTGTTGACAATTAAAAATGCAGCATAAATGAATCATTTTTCATTAAATTATTAATTTTGCAAATTTAGTCCCTAAACTATTCCACTTTGACTTTTACACAGAAATGCAAATTTGACTACTCAACACCCTAAAAGGGTTTAATGGGTCAAAAGGTGTTTTAATTGGTGGGTGTTTTTGGGTCATGGCTTATCTATTTGAGGGGTTTTTTTGTACATTGGGCATCGTGTTACTGATTTGATAGCCTATTTGCATGCTGCATTGATGGTAAATGACTTATTAATTTTGGCTGGGTAATCATTACTCTTATTGGGGTTTACATATTTAAACTTTCCTATTTGTTTTATGAATAAAGTTTCAATTATACATTTACACTTTCTCAATGGCTAGTTTGACATTCTTAGAGGAGCTCGGTGATGCTGCTGGTTCCACTGATTTGGCTGATCGTATACGAGTCTGGTTTGAACAGGTTTTTGTAGTAGAGGAGGGTTTTTGTAATACCATGTCCCATTGTCGTTTAGAGATGGTGGAGAAAATAGTGTGACGCTGTAAGTTGATCACCGCACTTGAGGGGTTTGAACCGTGAAGGTGTGGCTTTAGACTGCCTTATCAGTTTGAGGAATACTCAAATGAGAGATTTGGAGAAACTTCTTCTTTTGACTATGTTGGTGACTGATTCGAGCAGATGTATTCATCAAGCCAAGGGGAACATTGCTCATCTAGATAGTTGTTAAGGTTATTGACTTGAAGTTTCTTTTGGGTTGACTTGTGGTATCTTCTGGTTGTTGTAAGGACGGTTGTTAGTTTGTGTTTGGAGTATGTTATTATTAATTTTGTGTTTTAAGTATTTTTGCTTCTTATGGTTTTGCTTTGTTGTTATTGTTTATGTGTGTTGTGATTTAATTTTTGGAAGTGTTTTAGGTTTGGTTTTCATTAATGGTGTTGTGTTGAGGATAAATAGGTATTCACTAGTTGATAAGATTGTTTGGGTGGTTCAGGTGGTGGTGGGGTGGTTCAGGTGAACATGGGTGGTGGAAGTGGTGGTGGGATGAAGAAGAGGGTGTAGGAGGAAGAAGAGGGTGAATGAATATGCTTATTTTATATTTTAAAGAAAATAAAGAGAAGACCAAAATGCCCTTGGGCTAACGAAAAAACTAACAATCATTTGGGAAAAAGGACCAATGGTGAGAATTTTAGGGATATATATATATATAGTTAGGATCAAATGAGAAGTTTTCTTAAATTAAGAAGGATAAGAAGTAAATATAACCGCATATCCGAGATGCACCGACTTCAATTAGATGCATCTCTATACTCTTAGATGCATTATAACGCATCATAACGTGTTTTCTAGCTTTTAATTAGATACATATACGTATATTAGAGGCATTTCATGATTTCTCTAGTTTTTTGTTCCTCTATATGTGATAAAATCATGAAAATCAATTTGCACCATCTACACATCAAATTAACTTTTAAAACTCAAAATGGTGCATCTTAATGAATAGAAATGCATCTAATGAAAGTCGTTGCATCTCAAATGTGTGGGTTTAGTCACTTCCCATCACTTATTATTTTAATTTACTTCTCACTGGATCCCTATATATATATATATACTAGTTGCAAAGCCCGCCCGATGGGCGGGCTTGTTTTGTGAGTATCCAAGTGAAAAATTAATTAACGGTTAATGAATTACGAACAATGTGAAATTTTTATAGAGTGAATAACGAACAAAAAGAATGAACGGTAATCCGATAAGATGAAATAAAACTTAATAAAGTATCGTCAGGTGCAAGTATACAAAAAGGAGTACATGATATGCGAATGTATTGTAAGATTGTTGGCTCGGAAAGGAGTACATAATATGCAATGTGAAAACTAATACTTTTGGGAAAAAAATTAATAAGGTTGGTAAATGAACTACTTGATGTATACAAAGATGTTTTTTTGAATTAACGAAGTCACTTGTCTTAGACGTATCATAATAAGTAATGCTTATTAGTCACGTAGTCAACTTATTATGTATTTATTTTATCACTATTGTTTGTATGTATCTTAACAATTTTTAGTATGGTTATCAATCTCGTTTGTTTTTTTTATCATATTTCATAGTTACAACGGGAACATGGGCAAGTTGCATAGCCGATAGGCGGGTGAGCCTTATAAATATCCAATGAAAACATTAAGTGACGGTTACTCATTTATACACATTGTAACATATTTATCGAGTGCGTTGAGAACGAAAAGAAATGAATGTTCATCCGATAAGAAAAAATAAAGGTTAATAATTTATCTGCAATAACAAAATTAATAATTTATTTGAAATATTTTTGTGTATAATACTTCCCTTTCAAGACCATTGGTTCATTTTCACAAATACTTAAATATCAAAACAACCCACGTGAGCATAAGGTTTAAATCTTCCAAAAACTTTCATTTTTAAACCACTCTGATTACATAAACACAAAACTTATGTATAAGATAACAAAAATAAAACTGAAAAGGTCTTGAATATTAAGAAATTATGTACTTACAGGACACCCAAGATTAACTGGCATAGAATCAAACCAGGGGCGAATGCACTTGCAAGGAACTTTTTATTAAAGTGCACCCCATCACAAAATCAAATTGCCCCTCACTTACAGACTAAAGTCCAACATTTAACACTCTAAAACCTTAAAATCCTTCATTTTCTAAGTGACAATACTCGATTTTTCATTCCGATCCCCATTTTTATCCTATTTTTTCGCCGTATTTTGTTGCTATTGTGGAGAATTTTTTTTTGCCACCCACATTACAATTTCCTAGTTCCACCACTTAATCAGACACAACCTCCAGATTGTTGTCACTGTCTGTAATTTCTATAGCAAGCCCACCACTAGCACGATAACAAACACATGCAACAACAACAAATCTCTCACCATCATATTTATTATTTAAAACAATGAGTAACATTTACACATACGTCAAAAATCATGCATATATACTTCTAAGTAGTACACAACAAAGCTCATACGTGACACTTAAACATAGTTCATTAGAAAGGCCTAATGCATGAGTTGAAACTTACAATGGGGCCATCATCACGGCCATTGGCTCCATACAGATGAGAGCCCAATTTATTGATTGCTCGCACATGCATACATGATACATGTCAAATAACATAGACAACTAAATACAGTAGGTTCAAGGAGGTAATACCCGACCCATAAAAAATCTAGTTCTTTTAATATAATAAATCTAGTTCTTTTAATATAACAAGCAGGATTACCCGCGCGTTGCTGCGGGTCGTTATTTTTTGCGCGTTGTTGCGAGGCATTATTAATTTTTTATTTTGTGCGGGTTAATTTTTTTCGGCCTCATGTTTAATAGTTTGTTTTTTTCTTATATGGGCTTATGTGTGGGGCTCATGTTTAAAGGTTTCTTTTTTTGGCTATACGGGTTTTTTTAATATAATTTTATGGGAACGTGGGCTTTAAATGAGAATCGCGTTACTGCAGGCCATTTTTTATTGTATTTTGTGCGTTAATTAGATTGTTTTTTCTTATATGGGCTTATGTGTGAGGGATCTGTTTAAAGGTTGTTTTTTTTGGCTATACGGGTTTTTTTTTTTTAATATAATTTTATGGGAACGTGGGCTTTAAATGAGAATCGCGTTTACTTGCTGGCCGTTTTTTATTGTATTTTGTGCGGGTTTATTTTTGCGGTCTCATGTTTAATAGTGCGTTTTTCGTTTGTGTTAAAATTTTACTTTTTTCTATTTTTTATTTGTGCGGGTTTATTTTTTCGGTCTCATGTTTGATAGTTTGTTTTTTTTATATGAGCTTATGTGTTGGGCCTCATGTCGCGGGTATTTTTTTATCTGAATTGCGGGTTTATTTTTGTGTCAAAATTTTATTTTTATTTTTTTCTATTTTTTATTTGTGCGGGTTTATTTTTTCGGTCTCATGTTTAATAGTTTGTTTTTTTATATGGGCTTATGTGTTGAGCCTCATGTCGCGGGTATTTTTTTATCTGAATAAATCAACACTTTTGTAAAAAAAAATTCTATTTTGTGCCGAGCGGTTTTTTTTACATTACCTAAAAAAAGGCTAAATGGGCCGGCCCAAGTTGAGAGCCCGACAAAAACATTGTACCCAACCCACTGTCAAAACGACAGTGTTTAAGCTGGGTAATAAGTACTATAATATAATAACAACTTGAGTAAGTAGAAGTAGACACAACATACCATTGACTTGTAAGTATGCATACTGTAGCCATTACATCCTAAAAGAAACCTTGTCATTAAGGACCATACGCCAGGAACCTTGGACATTTGCACTCAACTTGTGAGCTGTTTTCTTTAATTAAAAAGAAAATAAAACCAATAAAATGTAGTGCAAGAGGTTTCCCATGAACATTGTAGCATTTTGCCTCTTTTGATATTGTTGAAATCCATGGCTTAGCCAAATACAAACTGCTTAAATACTTAATATTCAATATCATCCTCATAACATGATCCAACAATTCATTATTAACTATAGTTAATACAGTAAAAAAAATCCTTACATGACAAAAGAAAGACATTGACTTTGACATGTTCAAGTGTGAGTCTCAATGCCAATTGCTTACACTTTGTTGTGAGCTTCCATATCCCGTTCCATATGAGTATAACTTTTTCTAAATATGTGAGGTGTTTCATTAGGCACTAATGTTGTCAAGTTCAGTCATATTAGATGGATTGATTTCAAGTAACAATGTCTTCAAGTTAGAAGGAAACTGATCTGATGAAGCCGAGTTTGAAGTTGTATCATTTTGATTCAACTCTAAAAAGGCTAACATACCAACATGGAAAATTTGTCTTAAATTTTATCACATAAAGTAGGAAGTGTAGCAAATATACTTGAAAGAAATAGGTGCATACCTTGCAACCCGGGCTAGTCGACCTGTAAGAAGCAACAGACTTATTAACATCCATAGCTGTAATCAAGTTGTATGCTTATGTACAGTAATATCATAGCTTCTAACAGAAAAAGGCGTAGGAACACAAAACATGTATATACAAGAACATATTAAAGTGAAAATATGAAAAGAACCTTGAAGCACATGTTACAGCTCATAGCTTAATTAGGAAGTGGCTTCGGCTTTTTGTTTGAATTTTTATGGTGGTTGAAGGGTGCAAATGACTCCGGATCAACAATCTTGGATGAAGAAACACATGGAGGCGGTGTCTTTGTTTTCTCTGGTGGTTCTTAATAGTTAACTGCATGACTCAGTGGCTTGTTTGTCACTTTTATCCCGCGTTGATGATAATCCATTGTGACAGTATTAGATAGTGCCATCCGTTAAAGCATACTTTGTGTAGTGACATTTGGTGGTATTCAGTGTTTATGAAACCATGAATCAAACCCGTTCTGACCCATTACCTAAGTGGTTGACCTGTTCATCGATCAGCTTTCGGTGTGCGTCCATGTCCATAACTGATTTGGTACATATCCGACTGCATAATCTGTTTAACATGAAAGAAAAAACGTTAATAATTTATACAAAGCTTTAAATGTTTGTGCTTGAAACATTAATTACTCTTGCAGGTTGCAATTGGTTCGATATGGCAGAAGCAACCTATTACATTATCACAAATAAATTACACTTGCAGTAGTATATACTAATATGGTAATACCACTTTTGTCTCATTTTGTTAGTCATTATAGTACCACCGCATATTAGTTGCAATGTAGAACAAATAAAGCCCTAAATATTTTTGCTAAGTTCAGAAAATTCATCAAAGGGTGAATAATACATATTAGGCTAAAAACAAACACAATAGTAGGTCATAATAAATTGCATACGTTTTAGAAAGAGATTCAATATTGTTTTAGAAATTACCATTAAACCTAGCAGCAGCTTGCTCGAGTGTCATTGATCCATCGTTTCGCATAATAACTTCTTGTCTTGTCAAGAGAGGTTGGGAAGGTTCTCCTTGTCTTGTCAAAGGAGGTTGGGAAGGTTCTTGCTCTGGCAAGTACTGTCACACAATTATCAATAGAAACTATTTAAAAGAAAAAAACAGATTCAAGGACATACACAATATCATACATTGATAAATTAAAAAAAATAAACAAACCGACCATTGGAGGTGTATGAGAACGACCAGGACCGAGCGCCTTTTCCATGGTATTCTGTCACAAATTAATCAATAGACAGTATTAATATAAAGATTAACTGTTAACACGTTTAACTTCATGCGATTATCACAAGGAAAGATAAATATAAATGATTTCAGGAACAGTTATACAACTATCAATCAACGATTATAACAAAATAACATGTTTACACAAAAAGTTAAAAGGGTAAAGGCCATAGAATACCAACTTACTTTCTGAAATTTACCACAATGAACCATTTACTTTTTTATTACCGATATCACCAATGTACTTTCAAATTATTTTTCAACTTGAACAAAACGTTTGTACCGTTAGTTATTATGTGACAACGTTAGTCAATTTAGCTAACGATCGTTTGAGGAAGTTTCAAAAATCGTCCATGTGGTTTTAATATATTTTTCTTTCGAACAATTTTTTTCGAAAAAAAAAATTTCGAAATTTTTTTATCTAAACTTCTTTTTCCTCGAAAATTTTTTATGTTTCGATTTGTTTTTCGAAAATTTTTACACATTTTTGTAAAAAATTTTGAAATTTTTTTATCTAAACTTCTTTTTCCTCGAAAATTTTTTATGTTTCGATTTTTTTTTCGAAAATTTTTACACATTTTTGTAAAAAATTTTGAAATTTTTTTTTTTTTCGAAAATTTTTTGAAAAAATTTCGAAAAGTTTTACAAATTTTTTCGAAAATATATATTTTTTTCGAACATTTTTAAATTTTTTTTTTCTAAACTTCTTTTTTTCGTAAATTTTTTATGTGTATAAATTTTTTTTCGAATTTTTATTATAAAAAATTTCTCGA
>BQNB010033984.1:16692-29192 GCA_026074375.1 Tanacetum coccineum
TGGTGGAATTCTTTTGCCTAACCTATTGGGATAGAAGAAGCTTACAAGATTACCTTGGTTGAATTCAAGAAACTTTTGATAAAGAAATACTGTCCTCGAACTGAAGTCCAGAAGATGGAAGACGAATTTTACCATCTGACTGTGAAGGGGGATGATCTCAAGACATATGTGAGAAGATTCTAGAAATTGGCAACCTTGTGTCCCACTATGGTGCCAGATTCTAAGAAAATGATGGAAGTTTTCATCGGGGGATTGCCTTGAAGTATTAAAGGGAATGTTACCGCCTCTAAACCTAAAACTCTAGAGGAAGCCATTAACATAGCCCAGAGGCTAATGGATTAGGTAACAAAGCACACTCCGGTGTAAGTGTCAAGTGATCACAAACAAAAGTTTGACGACAGAAGAACTTTTAATAACAATAACTACCGTAACATCAACACCAACAACCGCTACAATAATCACCAACCACAACAGAACAGATTACAGGAAACCTTCAAGTCTTATGCTATCACTCCAACTGAAAATAATGGGTATATTGGAAACCGTCCCTTGTGTAAGAAATGCACTCTGCATCACACAGGACCTTGCATTGTTAAGTGTAATACTTGTAACAAGGTGGGCCATCTAACTAAGAACTACAAAAACAAAGGGCCAGCCACTGGAAGTAATCTGCTACTAGTGACAGTTACTTGTCATGCCTGTGGAGAGAAAGGGAATTATGAAAATCAGTGCCGAAAAACCACCAACAACAATGCCCAGGGAAGAGCCTACATGTTAAGGGATAGGAATGCTCATCAAGACCCGAATGTAGTCACAGTTATGTTCCTTCTAAACCAACATCTAGCTAGAGTATTATTTGATTCTAGAGCCGATAAAAGGTTCGTATCCACATCTCTTGCCTCTAAGCTAAATTTTCCACCCATTACAGTAGATACCTTTTACAATATCGAAATGGCTGACGGAAACTTAGTAAGCACAAACACCGTTATTCAGGGTGCAATCCTGACCTTGTTAAACCAACCTTTCAAAATTGATCTTATGCCGATTAAACTCGGTAGTTTCGACGTCGTCATTGGTATGGATTGGTTATCCAAGTATCATGCTAGGATTATCTGTGATGAGAAAGTCATCCACATTCCCATTGACGGTGAAACATTAGTCATTCAAGGTGACCGAAGTTAAACCCGACTAAATCTTATATCCTGTATAAAACCAAAAGGTATATATCCAGGGGATGTCAAGTTTTCGTAGCCTAAATAATGGAAAAGAAGTCGGATGAGAAACGAATAGAAGACATACCGGTAGTCAAAGAATTCTCGGAAGTTTTTCGTGAAGATCTACCTGGCCTTCCTCCCGTTCGTCATGTAGAATTTCAAATCGATTTAATTCCAGGAGCGACACCTGTAGCCTGAGCACCTTATAGATTAGCTCCTTCAGAAATGCAAGAACTATCTCACTACTTTAAGAGTTGGTAAGACCCGAGGTTTTATTCGAACCAAGTACTTCCAACCTCTGGAAGAGCTCCTGTCTATTTTATAAAAAGAAAGACAGATCTTTCAGAATGTGTATTGATTACCAGGAGTTGAATAAACTTACCGTAAAGAATCGTTACCCATTACCCAGGATTGATGACTTATTTGACCAATTTCAAGGTTCGAGTGTTTACTCAAAGATCGACTTGAGATCAGGTTATCATCAACTGAGAGTCAGGGATGAAGAGCATGGGGTGCCTCCCACGAAGCGCTTGTTTATGGTCACTTTTATCAGCCTACAGTTTATATTTATTATATTTTTCATTTTTCATCATTTTTCATATATATATATATATATAATATAATATATATATATATATATAATATATATATATAATATAATATATCTATATTAAATATATATAATTATTTTTATTTATTTTATTTATTATTTTTTAGTTTATATAGAGAAGAACTCTTTTTGAAAAATTCAAGTAAAAATTTGAACTAAAGACTAAAATTTTTGCTATTAAACTTACATAAAAATTGTTGATTCTAAGTTTTAAATCTCCAAAAAATAGCACTTATAATTTAATCCGTTAGAAGCTTATGGGAGAAAAAGCCACAAATACATACATGAGCTCTTAGTTTTCCAAAACCCCCCCCCCCCTTAAAAAAATCCTTGTATAGCATCCAACTCATACTTAACTCTATCATTTTTCGTTCTTAGCGAAATTCCGCGAACGCTTAGCCTAAAAGTTAAGGAACAAGCTAGAGCTCAACACGCTCGATCGGGTCAAAATTTATTCTTATTCTACCACATATGAAAAGTCAAAATTGTTGACAAAACACTTATTTTATTTTGAAAATTTTTAAATTTTTTCATCGTTTTTTTGAAATTTTGGTGGTAAAAATGAATTACGTGAAACACTGACCTGCAGCACAATACAAAATGTATAAGATCCCTCCCATACTAGAATTTAAACAATGTCCTCAATGTTTTAAAAGGGTCTCTACATAATCCTAATGCCTTTTATGAATTATGCCAAAGATAAACTTAAGTCCGATTAGATTAGGATATTGGATTTCCCAAATGAAGCTGAGGATTTGAAGCTCTTGTGATCGAAGGACAAAACCGCGAGCATGAGAGGCTTCAAAAATCCAGGAATTCCTAGACATATAACCACAAAACACAAATAAACGAGAATGGAAGAGGCGAGCCTCCTTACAACAAAAAACCCTTATTCATTACTACATAATACTACTAGGATAAGCATGGGTTGCCTCCCACGAAGCGCTTGTTTAGGGTCACTAAGCTTGACCCAATCCCCGAATTCATTTGTCCTTGGGGAAGGTTTGGAGATCCGGGACAACCATTTGTGGTACGTCCCCTCCAAAGTAGTGCTTAATTCTAGATGACTTTTTCACCTTGAAATTTGCCCAGAGTTTTGGGAAACTCAATGGTGCTATATGGAAAGACTAGGTAATGGTAGATTTGGTCCGGACCAATTGGAATTCTCAACTTGCTGAGAACATCTTCAATCTAGAGTTAAAGAGGAGGACTTGATCACCGACGTTGAAAACGCGGTTTTTGATCTTGGAGTCATGGATCCTCTTTGTTTTCTCTTTATAGATCAAAGAGTTCTCATAGGCTTGATCACGAAGTTCATTTAGTTCATTGAGTTGAACTTTACGGTGATCACCCGCGGTCGAAAGGTCAAAGTTAGCATGCTTCAAGGCCCATAAGTGCTTTTGTGCTCGAGCGTCGATCGGTAAATGACATGCATTTCCGTCAATTGATCTTGTATGGGGGTTGACAACCCATGGGTGTTTTATAAGCAGTACAAGGCCCAAAGTCGTCATCTAATTTAATCCGAACAAGAGGCACGCTCTCGCCTTCGGTTCCTTCAAAAATTATGTTTCAAGCCATGATTGGATACCACAACTTGCCTACTTGGTTTGTGGTGATTACGCGGTGAAGAGACCGGAGAGTGACTCATATAAAAGCATGACCTTTGCAAACAGGTCATTGCAAAAAGGGTTCCGCGATCACTTATAATAAGCACGATGTGGGGCACCGAAATGGGCCGAAAAGAGATTAAGAAATTTGAAAATAACTCGGGCTTTGTTGGTGGGGAGCGTTTTCGCTTCAACCCATTTTGACAAATAGTCGACAGCCACGAGTATGTATTTGTTCCCTCGTGAAGACGGGAATGGCCCTATAAAATCGATGCCCCAAACGTCAAAGATTTCGCAAACTTGGATGGAATTTTTAGGCATTTTATCACAGTTGCAAATTTTTTCCTTAATGCTACAATTCCCATCGGGTGGACCAAGTCATGGGCATCTCGTAAATCGTTAGGGCCAATAAAATCCCTGAGTTAAAAACCTTTTTGGCGGTGTAGTTGGCACCGTAATGTCCCCCGGTGGGTCCACTATGGCAAGCTTTGAGGATATCAAAAGCTTCTTTGCCGTGCACACACCGCCGGATCACTTGATCCGCACATATTTTGAACAAATAGGGATTCGCCCAAAATAGTGATTAACACTTGAAAAACATGTTTCTGTTTGTTATGACGACATCACCTGTAACATGAAATTCCCCGCGTGTAGATTTGCAATAATCGGCGATACCAACGGGGTACTTTGAGTCACCACGAAAAGTCACCATATTAAGTTGGTCCCGGGATGAAAACTTTTCATTTACCATCATTTTTGTTTCCGAGCGTATTTTCATTAAGATTTTCGCTAATCAGGAAATATGGTCGAGTAGCTGCAAGATTCTCAGCTCCTTTGTGTCAATTACTTTGAATGTGGAACTCTTGAAGAGTAGAACCCACCAGAGCAATCTCGCCTTGGTATCATTTTTAGCAAAGATATATTTAGGGCGGAAGTGATCCTATTCACTTTGCTTTTTGTCAAGATGAGGTAAGATTAAAATTTTTCGAAGTCATACAACACGGCTAACATTATTTCTCCGCGTGGTGTAATGCGATTTCGTCTCTTCAATTATTTTACTAGCATAGTGTATTAGTCCCTAAGGGTGGAGTGTTTTTCATGCGTTCCGCCAAGACTGCACCTATGGGCAAAGTCGCTTGCATCGCACATAAGCTTCAAAGGGTAAAAATCCCAGTCCGGGGCAATCAAGATGGAGCTTCGGTAAGTTTTTTCTTTAACGTTCAAAAGCTTGAATACAATGCAATTTAGAGATGAACGGAAGTATTCTTCTCCAAGAATATGAAGTCATCAGTCGGGAAATTTTTGGAAAAATCCTAATGAGATCGGTCAGTATAAACCGCATGACCAAGAAAACACCGAAACCCTTGACTTGTTAGGATAGGTAACTGATCAATCACATCGACTTTGGATTTATCAACTCTCAATCCCATTTTGGAAATCTTAATGGCCAGGACAATGCCTTCCTTAACCATGAAATGACTCTTTTCCTAATTTAGACAAAGATTGGTGTCTTCACACCTTTGAAGCATCTTGTCTACACGAGAGAGGCAATTTCCGAATGAATTCCCAAAGACCAAAAAGTCGTCCAGGAGAAATTCATTCATTTTTTTCGATCATATCAAGAAAGATACCACATACACCTTTGGAACTGCCCATGCATTGCAAAAGCCGAAAGGCATGCGACGGTATGTGAACGTTCTGAAAGTACACGTGAATGTTTTCTAATTCTTGATCTGAGGTTCGATGGTAATTGTGAAAGTACCCGAGAAACCTCGAGAAAACAATAGCACTCTTTTCCCGATAATCTCTCGAGCATTTTGATCCAATATACAGTAGTGAAATTGTCTTTAACGGTGGCTCATTACTTTCGTAGTCAATGCATACACGCCAACAACACCATTAACCAATCGAGTCGGGAATTAACTCATTTTCACATTTTCAACAATGTTAAAGCCACCTTTTTTCGGTTACTCAATGTATGGGGCTAGTACCCAAGGACTATCCAGACGTAGTAAATTAATTCTGGGTGTCAAGAAAGTTTTTTTAACCAGACACTCCTTTATGACATCGTGGATTTTGGATTCACTACCGTCTTTGGTGTTGAACCCGCTGGTTTGTAGTCCCTCTTCCAATAAAATTCTTGTGGGTAAAATTCTGGTTTAATAACCTTGAGTCGGAGAGTATTCCAAGTCGATGGCTCATACCTATATGGATAGCGGCTTTTTTCCCTCGACACTCAAGTCTTTAGCAATTAAGATGGTCAACTTGTCCGTGCACCTTCTAAAAATGCGTATTTCGAGATGAGGAGGTAAGTCCCTTGTGAGTTCGATTTTGAGGTTCATCAATTGAATATTATTAGTTTTAAGCTTCACAAACTTTTAGTTCTTTTCGAATTTCCGGCAAATAATTTCCTTGAGTGGGAGGGGGTAATGATGGATCATCATTGAGAAATGATTCAAGAAGAAGAATATCCCCCCTCCGTGTTGTAGTAAGAGGTGATCAACTTCCGGTGAAGTAGATCATCTTCGGAACAAGGAAAGCATCGACTTCGCTCGAGAAGAAAAACAACCCCGAAGGTAGTGGAGAAGTCGAGAAGAGGTCGAAACTATCGGTCATAGTAAGGAGTGGGATTTCACTTGCGATCACATCGGAGAAACGAAGAACTCTGTAATACTCCTCCACAAGGCCAATCAATGATGTCGATCGGTTCAACCGTCATATCTCGTAATTAGAGGAGTATCTCGAATTTGTAAAGATCGAATGTGTACGTATTCTTTTCCAACAACGAAGAGTTAATCTCCTTCGTAAACATCAATCAAAGCACCGTCCGGGTCTTTAGAAGGATCTCCCGAGAATTAGGGGGGACTCGAGGATCGGCATCAGAAGTCTATAACGACTACGAAAGTCGGCCGGGAATTGGTAACTTTTCCTACTTTTACGTCGACATCTTCGGCGGATACCGATCGTTGGTAATCGAACGGGTCCCGCAAGTTCGAAGAGTCCATACAAGTAAGGAGAGAGCTCTAGAGAGAAAGATTTTTTTCTATCACGGATATGCCATTAGATTTATGCTAGCGCTAAGATCGGCCAAGGCTAAGCACTACATCCATTCCGAGAAAAATCACACAGTAAGAGAAATTTGCCGATCCCAAGTTTTTTCGGGTAACTTGTTGAGATGACCGTCGAGCAATCTCTCTTCCAACCGGAGTACAAAGCCATTTCACTTAATTTTTCTTTGTTTCCAATTAAAGCTTAAAAAGTCGAGGCAAATTTTTGGCATAAAGAATCAAAAGCATCCGTGAGCGTCTAATTTCGAAACTCAAATCTTTAAAAATTTCGTAAAATTTCTCAATTTGGTCGTTAGCTTTTTCACGGCGCCTTTCATCAATTACGTCTTAAAGGATACGAAATTGACGATTTCAAGTTAGGCATCAGAGCAAAAAAAACGGTAGCAAACAGACGGCTCAGAAGTTGGTACTTGGGTTGTCTTAACAACCGGAGGTTGGCGGAACGTCTTAGTGCTTCCATAATTAGTAGGAGGCACCTGTGTCCTATGTCACCTCGGTTTCATGTTCCAATAACTATAGAAAGAGAAGAAGAATTAGTAGGATCGTGGTCCTTGATAATCAACACCGCTTCGGGTGTGTTTGGTACGTGCTTAATTACACATACCTTTTACCTGTTAAAACAGAGCTAAAATATCCAAAAACGGACTTAAAAATGACAATATAAACGCATGTTATGCTAATTGGTATTGTGCAAGGAATAACGGATAACTAAGAAAAGGACCGAAAAACAAACAAGCCAAAACGAGACAAAACGACATCGAATGGAAAAGACTGTGAAAGACAAAGCCAAGTCAAAGCCGAAAAGTCAATCAAGTCAAAAAGTCAACAAAAAGTCAACTGGTCAAAGTCCAAGTCAACCCCGACAAATCCAAAAGTCAACATGTGAAGAAATATAAGTTTGAGGGTTAAAATTGCCAAAACCCTAAACTTATATTTAAAGAGGAAAAGAGAAAAGAAAAGAGAAGGGTTAAAACTGCCAAAGTGGCAAAGAAAAACCCCAAGGGCCAAAGCTGGCAAGTCCACTAAACTTGTACACCCAAGGACTTACGGTGCAAAGTGTGGTATAACTCTTGGGGACTTGTTTTGCCAAGTCCCCAAAGTTATATAACCACAGGGACCATGGTTAGCAAACCCAAGACACCATGAGGGATGCTAAACAGTTCCAAAAAAACACAAACCCACGCCCTGTCACCTTCTTTTATAACTTTATTTCCCGCCATTTTCAAGCTTCACACAACTTCACTGGGTTTATAAACACCATTTTTACACCTGTAGATTACACCAACCACCATGGTAATCACTTTCCCTCGCCCTCCCACTAAAACTTTCCCAGCTGTGAGATTGCCAAGTTGGCAATCCCACACCTCCCAAGGCTTATTTCGACGACCAAGATGACCCAAGAAAGATTGAAGGCCAGGATTTGTTTGTTTTTCCCCTCACACAACAAACACAACCCTTTTGTGTGTCTACAAACAAGCACAACAGCAAGAGACCAAGAGGAAGACACAAGCATAGTCGTTTTTTCCTATATATAGCTTTGTAAAGCCATTGTGGCAAACAAGTAGTTTTTAAGTCAGTTTTAGTGTAGTTTTTAAAAAAGTTCAAGTACTTTTTAAGCTAATTTCTTTTATGTACTTGTAATTCCCAGTTTTAATGAAAATTCATGCCGTTTTCACTCATTAAGCTCTCAATAAGCTCTTTTGAGCTTATTACTGTTCATAAGCTTAAATTTAGTTAAAATTTGATAATTGTCATTCATTTACTCATTTTAATCAAGTTACAATAAGATCATATTACTTAAGTGAATATGAGTTACATTTGAAAAGCACCAAGGATTAAAACTCTATAAAAGCTTATTGACTTCTAGAGCCTTAAAGCTTAATGGTTTTAACCCATCACTCAGAAAGAGTGGCTTTGTGGACTGAGACTTACAAAAAAAATCAAAGTGTTTCATTATCTTAATTGTTCATTTAGCTTAATTTTAGCTTATAACATTTGCTTATTGACTTTCCTGTTCAAATCTGTGCAAACATGTTTGTTTAGACTTGTTGTTTAGATGTTTTAAGTTTTCATTGAATAAATGTGTGTAATCTCAGTTTCTCTTTTAAAACTGTCACTTAAGTAGTATAAGCTAGGAGAGAAAGTAGCTTATATCTCTTAATAAGCTATAGTTTTTATTGTTCAAGCAACTTAATTAGGTGAAAAATAGTGTGAGTAGATAAAAGGTTTTAGCTGGTTTAGTTTTTAAACAAATTTTTATTATAAGTTCAATAAAGTTGGGACAGAATTGGTAAAGGGGTGTTTGGGATAACACTCAAAACGGGTCAAAAGGTTTATCTTTGGGTTGAGGTCATTAAAATAGATTTAGCTTAGATTTACAAGCTTGTTTAAACTGTTTTTAAAAGATTTTTAATTGGAAAATGATATTCACAGCTTTTTTGAAAACCCATTTTGTTAACTGATGACTTTTAGAAAACACCACAAGTCTTATTTAGGGTAACACTTGTGGTTTATTTCAAGCCACAAAAATAGGTGTTTTAGTGTGTTCAAACATGCTGTCAAACATAACTCTTGGACTTTGACTATGTAGTCTCAAAAATCACCATCCTTTTCAATAGAGTTTTTTAAAAAAAAATCAAAAAGCTCCTTTTTACTTAACAAACTCAGACAAGTTTTTTTGTAGTTTTTGAAAGCAAAAAATATGGTGCACAAGTCCCTTTCATAGGCACTCAATCTGTTTTAAGGCTATTTGTTGGTTTAGAGCTATTGACATCTTTAACAAGCTGTCAAATAAGCCCTTGAGATAAGCCTAAAGCTCCCCTGGTGCAAAGGGGAGACTTTAGCAAATTGTTTCTTTAGCCTTTAAGGGACTTAAGTAGCCAATCTCATGCTTATTCAAGAGCTTATAAGCTCTTGTATAAGCTCCTTGAATTTCAGCCCTTAGTGAGCTTATTTGATGGCTTAACTTTAAGCCTCAACTAGCCCCTTGACTGCTTTTGAATGACTTAGGTGTAGTGGTTGCTTATTTTCCTTTTCTGGCTTATTAAGCTTTTCTAATAAGCTCATTATGGCCCCTCATAGCTTTTTAGGTTAATATAGATAATAGTTGAGCTTATTTACCTTTTCCTAGCTTATTTGTCCAAATAACTTAGTCAAAATTTTAGTTTATAGCTTTATTTTTATTTTTCTGTCAAAATAAAACTGTTACAGCTATTTAGCTTTAAGCTTTAGGTTCTTTAACTTAACTAGGTTATTTTAGACTCCCATTGCGTATTTAGCCTTAGTCCTAGCTTATTTCGACCACAAGACCAATTGTCCTAGCCTTTTTCTAGCTTTTAAAGCCTTTTAAGCAAACTGTCAAACTTTAAGCTTATTTTTAAGCTTATTTAGAGTTTTTCGTAAAAAGTGCTAGTTGACAAAGTTGTTAAGCCCCACGAGCTTAACAACTTTGCTTCTTTGAGTTTTCGAAAAAAAAAAGGGGAAAGACAATTGGTCCGGGTGAGCAAGACTCGAACCCGTGACCAATCGATACAGTCCCCCTTTAACACACACCCTTACCACTGCGCCCTTGGGTCTTTTTCGTTAAAGACTCAAGGGCTTAGATATATAAGGGTGTTTTGGCTTAATAGCTTATAAGCTGTGATCAGCTTATTCGGGGCTTATTCAGTGAGCTTATTTTTGTTTCTCATTTTTCGTAGGATCTTTATAAAGTAAAGTATTTTTTGTAAATTTTTCAGAATTTTTCGAAATAGTTTAATATTTTTTATAATTTAATTTCGTTAAAAGTTTATTTAATTCATAAAAAATACAAAAATTATCAAAAAAATATTTTGCTTTTTTAGAAAATTTTCTTTTGTCATCTAGTTTGTAGGAAAAATTTAAAAGTTTTCGTAGGGTCATTTTTACAACTTTTTACTTTTTAAAGAACGGTCCGGGTGCGGGATTTTGTTTTGACTCGTTTTTGGGTCAAACGAACTCCGTTTTCGGTCTAGTCTTTTTCATTCTTCGTTATTTAGTCCCTAGAGTAGTTTAGAAGTAAAAATTTCTTCGTAGGGTTATTTTTAAAGATTTTAGGTTTTTCCCCCTTTGTTCGGGATTCGGGCTCTCGTTTTCTAGTTTAATTTCGTAATTTCTAGGTTTTTCTTAAACGTTTTTGTTCGTTATCATCTAATTTGACTTTTCCACCTTCTCAAATCAATTCCTTCCTTCAAACTCAAATCTTCGATTGTATCGATTTCCCAATACAGCCTCGTTGGGGATAAACGACCCGGGAACATTCTATACTACTTCTCGGTATCATTGATCTCGTTGATTTTTAGACTTATATATATATTTTATATTTTATTATATATTATATATATTTATAGTGTGAATCTCATCAATCAGTTACAATCAAGACTTTGATAATTTTCCACAAACTTCACCTAATTTTCAACAATAAAATCTTTGTTGTGAAAACTGTGGGGGTCCTCATGAGACTTTTCAGTGTCAACCGTTGAACCCAAATTTCTACGAACCTAGGTGTCGAATTTCCTTGTGTATACTTTCGTCTTCTTCTGACTCGGGGTCGTAAGTCAAGACTATCGAGTAATAGTTTTCCCATGGTCATCATTATACTTAAGGACAAACGGGTGGTATTGAATCGGTATTTATTATCTTAAAGGTCTAATATGGTTAAACGCTTCCATCTTATGGGATCTTAATGTAATTTTCTCGTTCATCTTTTTTGAAAGTAAATCCGTTTTCCTCTTCCATGATCATAACGACGACCATAGTATTCCTTAAAAATGGGTTTTTTTTTTCCAAAGACTATCTTCTTACTAGGTGGTGTGTGATCTATAATGCTAGTGGTATCCTCCAAAACCATGAAATTACATTTGTATGTGAAGTTTCCTACGAAAACTTTTAAACCCCTGACTCTTCCTACAAAGTTGTTGTTTTTACTAGGGTTGGATGGTTTCTGTCTTGACTCTAGCCCTTTATTCATGATCCCATTGTAATGTTGCTTAGACATAACATTAATTGGAGATTCTAAATTGATGTAATAAGGAAGTAACCCATCTTGCAAGAGATTTTAAATGTGTTTAAATGTTCGGTCTTATCTTTGCCTTTACCCAGATGGGTTATTTGGGTATTTTTATGAGCCACTCATTGAATTAATCTAATTCTCTTAAGGTGGGGAAGGTACAAAGTATTCAATTTTATCCGACCCGTCTAATGAGTCAACGATCCTACTATCCTCAAGTAATGAGTCAATTTCTTTCTTTTTCTTAGGATCAAGAAACTCCCTATTAGAGGTAGAACAAGATGGATTCACATTCTCCATGATGAAGAATGGAATAGTCAATAAAAATTACAAACAAAAAAAAGATAGAATACGAGAAAGCTAATGTGCGGAAATTAAATTCTTACTTGAAAGGATTCAAGCAAGTAGAACTAAGCTAAACTATGATCAAAACCTAAATATTCCCCACGCAGCGGCGCTAAAAACTTGATGCGGTTGTCGTAAGGGACTTTACAAGAAGTTTTACAAAACTCCTAGGCAGATTAACTAACCGTTGTAGTAGTAGTATAGGCAAGACTCGAGGGTTGTTATCGTTCTCTAGGGGAATAGGTTGGGAAGGCTTGATCACGGTCTAACAGAATTCTAGGGGTTAAGAGAAGATTATTTATGTGTTTTTATATTTTATGAAAGCAGATAAATCTACGGTTTGAGAGGTTAGTTTGGTTTTAGCTATTTAAACTAAATAATAAACTACACTAATGGTGATAACAATATAATAAAAAGATTGT
Organism: Tanacetum coccineum; assembly: GCA_026074375.1. NCBI lineage: Eukaryota > Viridiplantae > Streptophyta > Magnoliopsida > Asterales > Asteraceae > Tanacetum > Tanacetum coccineum. The sequence goes on from BQNB010033984.1 coordinate 28,985, forward strand.
ATTCATTTAATCATGTATTACTCCCTAAATTGCTTCTCCTAGTGTTGTTGCTTTTGTCCACACTTGTTGTTTGATCTATGTAAAACTATTTCTAAGTCCATGAACAGATACTCGAACCTGCCGTTTACTTAATATTCTGTTGAGAGCAAACCACCCCAACACAAAGTAAGGTAGTATGAAGACTATTACACGGCCCCCAAGAGTATAT
>BQNB010033984.1:34192-51925 GCA_026074375.1 Tanacetum coccineum
ATGTCACGATTGAATTAAACAATATTTACGTGACCAAGTCTTCTGTGCCATAAGGTAGGAATTATCACTACCGTGGATCGAGACATTAATTTTTCTGTGAGACTTATTTTCCTAATTTCATTAGTATAAACCATTTTCTATATTCCCGTTTTCCATATGATTTTTCTCATCTTTAATTTATTTCACCACTTCTTTCGTGAAATAAGACTTGAACTTTTTGTCACATATTTGGACCAAACTAAGTAAGCTTAAATGCTAATTTATTACGTGTTCTACATTAGATTATAGTAAGAGAGTCATTAGTGTCGTACTTTGCTATGATACTTTCCTTTTAACGTTACTTCAAAAACAAACATTACCCTCGTCGTAGGCTTTGTAAGTAGAGAATAACTCTTGTTACCGGTCATATGTTTGGTAAGAACACTTATCTGATCCATCATCCGGTTCCAAGCATGTTCTCAAGCTTAACTATTGTCGATTGAGCCATGAGACCAAGTTTCGTTCGTTAGTCTTTGTCTTCGGCTGTCATTTTCGCTATCGCTTCAGGAACTCTATTGAGGGCCTTTCTTTTGATCTTGTTGCGAGATGGTTTGGACAATCGCCAATGAGAGATTTGGTTCATCTGCATATAAAAATTTCCGGTCACTCTTTCCTTTCTTCTCATCCCTTTGTCGGAATGACTTCTTTTCTTCTCTTGGTTGCCTAACAAATTTACCCTTTCTTCTAAAGAACTTTTTAAAGTTCCTTATGGCCATAGCATATTCTTCGTCATTGCTTTTGGATGTCAAAGTTTCATCATCACTAGACTCTTTCTTAGCTTTCAAGGCGATGGACTTAATTCTTTCCTTTTTGCCTCTATAAATTTCAAAATCTTTTTCCATGACTACTTCATGTACTTTTAGATTGCCCTTCTAGATATTTATCCAAATCCATAGATCGATTCAAGCTTTAATGTACAATATACATTAAAGATCATAGGTGACCTTGGCTTCTGATACCAATTATGGAAACTAGAAGGAGGGTTGAATAGTTTTTACCGTTTTAAAATTAAAACTTAGATTATCGACTTATTATGTGAACTCAAGAGATATACACATGTGTATATGATAGCGATGCAATAAGTAAATAAGTAATCTATGAAATATGAACAAGTAAAGATAAGAAAGATCAAACCGAAGACACAATAATTTATAGTGGTTCGGCTACGAAGCTCCTCTTCGCCCTACTCCACTCCCCAAGTACCGAACTTGAGAGTTATCTTCACTATGTCAACAAACTCCCTTTAGGCGGAGAAAACCGTACACGTCGCTTACACTTTTTCTGGTACTAAGCTAAATAGAACCTTGTCCCAATCCCAAGTGAGTCTGAGGATTTTTCCGATATCGAAAGTGAGTGTGATGTGCCCGTTTGTGATAATTTTACAACTTTCTCTAATCCTCTTTTTGATGCTGACGACGATTTCTCCTCTAGTGACGACGAGTCATTTTCTAATGAGGACATTCTGAAGGAAATTTATTCGAACCCTCTTTTTGATGAAGAAATCATTTCTACTAAGATAGACAGAGTCTGATCTTATAGAATCCTTGCTTAATCGAGACACTTCGATTATTTCTTCTCCTAAGATCGATTCTCTTCTCGAGGAGTTCTCCGGTGAACTCGCTCATATCGATTTGATTCCACCGGAAATTAATGAAGCCGACTTTGATCCTGAGGAAGAAATTCATCTTGTTGAGAAATTATTGTATGATAATGCATCTCCTCGACCTTCGGAAGAACTTAATTCTAAAAATTCTTATGCTGTAATCGAGTCTTTCTCTCCATCTCCTATCCCCGTTGAGGATAGTGACTCTTTTATGGAGGAGATCGATTTATTTCTTACTCCGGATGACTCGATGCCACCGGGCATTGAGAATGATGACTATGACTCTGAAGGGGCTATCCTTTTCCTAGAAGAATTGCTTAGCAATGATTCCCCTTCACTTCCTAAAAATGAGTCATTTCGTTTTGATGTTCCATCATCCCCTCGTCCTCCTGCAAAACCACCGGATGATGATAAAATTGAGCCCGATACAGGAGTTTTTACAAAATTGGTGGATGATATTTCTGATAATTCGATAAGAGAACTTTATGTTCATGTGCCTAATGTTTTACCCAACCTTCCCACCCTTTCTCCAATGTTTGACACTTTGCTTCCATTTTCATCCGAAAATGACGACAAAGTTTTCAATCCTGGAATTCTTGCTTCTAATGAGGAGAAATCTCCTCATCTCTTATCTCATCGGGGCTTTAAAGCTTTCCAGGTCATTTCTGATTTTTCTGTTTCTCCATTTCTATCCTCCTTGACCAACTCAAGTATGGGGGATCGAGTCAGGCTCAAGACTCGGTTAACAAAAATAAGCGCTTCGTGGGTGGCAACCCATGCTTATCCTTATATAATTATATAGTAGTAATGAATAAGTGTGTTGTGAGGAGGCTCGCCTCTTCCTTTCTCGTGTTTTGTGGTTTTTGTTGTATGTCCAGGATTGCCCCGGATTATGAAGCCTCTCGTGCTCGTGGTTTTGTCCTTCGTTCACTCGAGCTTCAATCCTTAGCATGATTATGGGAATCCAATATCCTAATCTTATCGACTAACGTTTATCTTTGAGCATACTTAATAAACGGCTTTAGATTTACGTAGAGACCCTTCTTAAAACATTGAGGACAATGTTCAATTCTAGTATGGGGGGATCTATCGATTTGATTGTGCCTGCAGTCGTTGTTTTCACGTAATCCCATTTTTACCACCAAAATACCAAAAAATTAAAAAAAATAAAAAATTTCAAAAATAAAATAAGTGTTTTATCACAATTTTGACTTTCCTATTGGGTAGAATAAGAATAAATTTTGACTCGATCGAGTGTGTTGAGCTCTAGCTTGGTCTTAACTTATGAGACTAACAAATCGCCAACTTTTTATTAAAGATTTAAATTTGTGAAGACGAGAAATGATAGAGTTAATTATGAGTTAGATGCTAAACAAGGATTCTTGGAATCTTAAGAGCTCATAAGTGTAGTTTGTGGCTTTTCTCTCCCATAAGCTTCTAACCGGACTAATAATACGTGCTCTCTTCGAAAATTAAACTTATATCAACGATTTTTTAAAGTATAGTCGATATCAATAATTTTAGTTCAAATTTATACTTAAATTTTCTAAAAAGAAATTTTCTTTATATTATGGTAATATAAAGTGTTAAAAAAATGAAAAATGAGGTAACAATAATAATAAAAACTGTGGGCTGATAAAAGTTTACTGCATCGTGCCGGCTCACAACCGATGTTGAAGTCTTCTAAATAAGGCACATAGTAATTATCCGAGACTGATAAAAGTTTGATGCATCTTGCCGGCTCACAACCGATGTTGCAGCCTTCTAAAAGGTCGAGGATTTCCTTAGTTTAAAAGGATGAATAATTATATTAAGTGTAATATATGTGATTTAATAAATATAGGGAAAATCTCCTTTTCGTAAATTTAAATATGATTTTGAACTAAGACTATTCGTTTTAAGTTGTAATTTTATGTATAAACGGGAAATCCAAGGGCTTTGAAACCGAAGGTCCGTGAGTCTCGATACTAGTCTTTGTGGGGTGTCAAAAGCATGGTCACTTAGCCACACGGTTGGGATGTGCCGAGAAGAAAGTCGCTACATGAGATGATCCCGCCTTCAAACTCAGTACTTTTGGGTGGAACGTGAAACATATAAATTTTGCAAAACGTTGATCCATTGTTAAAATTTGAAATTAACACATTCACCTAAGATATAAGAATTGTTGGGAGTGAAAAGTTTACAAGTTACAAGTATAAGTAGTGTTAACATCTTAACTTGTATTTAACGGTGATTTTGTTTTTAAGCTTGGTTTGGGTAAAATGAAAAATCAGAGACGATGAATTTATCCTTTTTGGGCATTTTAGGATTGAAATGCTTCTTATTCTATGACCCTAAAGGTTATGAAAATAACGAAAGTCCAAACATTCTAGTTAGAAAAAGAAAAAGGAAAAATATAAAAAAAATAAAAATAAATAAATAAATAAAATATGTGTAGTAGTTAGTGTAGGTTTATAAAAATGGTCAAAACGGGGCTTTTCAAAGCTAATGATTCTTTAATTCCCCTTGATGAACACTTAGCTGCTTTTTGAGGTAATTAGTCGAGGGGGATTGAGATTCTTGGTTTTCTAAAGTGTTTACTTATGGCATTGCGTGAGGACACGGCAATAGTTTAGTATGGGGGATTTTGGTATGTGCTTAATTACACATACCTTTTACCTAATAAAACGAGCTAAAAAGACCAATAATGAGCGAAAATGACATAAAAATGCATTGTATATGTGTATTTTGTGATTTGTGTCTTGCAGGTACAGATATTCAATAAAAAGGACAAAAACAAAGGCAAAGCAGACCAAACCAAGCACGGGAATGAAAAAGCGCGAGAAAACGAGTCCAACGGTGCTCTCGGATTTTATTGGGCCGGCCCGTAACCCATTTTTATGGGTCGGGCCAGCTTAAACATGCTAAGGCCCAACAACTATTGCCTAAGGCCCATTTATGAGTTTAATAAAATTTGAAGTTGGTGATGCAAGCCTCACGTGAGGTAGAATTAAATCAAAATGGCATGTGCCAATCCACTCACAAGAAGAGAACAAGTAGGATACCGACATGTGGCAAGAGCTTTGATTCCTCCTATTTATTTCAAATTGCAAAGTGAGAATGATAAAACGGATGGAAAGGATGCGTTGGAATGAAGCTAACAATGAGGACACATGTAAGCTCCTAATCGGCTTGATTTCTTATTAGTAGTACTCAATCCGCGTGACATGGGATCTTGTGAAATCATTGGCCAGTAATGATTAAAAGAATTTACAAATCTCACCCCTCACTCCCATATAAAAACATATGCCTCCCTTCATTTTGAGCCACCTAGGAATTTTTAGTTGTAGTTTAGTTTTGCTTATTTTTAGCTTATTTCAGCTTAGTTTACTATTTTTGTAATTTTGGCTTAATGTAAAGGCTTATTTAGAGAGCTTATTGGGATAATTGTAACACGCTTATGGATGTTTAAATTGAAGTTGTGGTTTTATGTCATGTTGCTAATCTCTTTTCTAGTTTCTTTTACAAGCTTATCGAGGCTTAAGCTAGTCTTACAACTTATTATTCAGATTAATTCTGAGCTTATTTTTGAGTAAAGTGATCGAATAAGCTTTTTAAAAGAGTTTAGTCGATTCATAAATTTTTCTTCATAAATAGGTTTTAGTTAACTAGTTTGAATAATAAGCTCTCGTCTAGCTTATTCTTTTATAAGCTTATGGTACTTTTCAAAAAGCTCTTCTTATTGATTAAAAAGCTTCTCAATAACTTTTTAGATTTCAAATTAGCTCATACAGTTTTTAGAGTTGTTCGGAGTAGCTTAATTGGTCGTATAAACTTAAGTAGCTTATTTCGATTGATAGATTTTGTTTCATTATGGCTTATTAATCTGATATGGCTTATTACTGATGTTAGGATTACATATTGTTTCGGTTAGAGTTTAAATTGCTTAGATCTCGTTAGGTGTGATAAATATCATTTAAATTCGTATGTTTAAGTGCTTATTTCTCGATTCTCATAAGCTGAAATGGATTTCGTGTTTTCTTAATTTAGTTTAGGCTTATTAGATAAAAGTTTAGCTTATTATCTAGCAAAAGTTTTAATGTATATTGAGTAACTCAAAGTTTAAAACAAGACCATCTGGTAGCTAATGTCTTAAATTAGAAAGCAAATCTGGGCCTTATTTGAATTGGATCAGTTTATAGTTTAGGCTTCGTTTTGTTTGTAGAAAATTAGACACGATTGAATAGTTTAGGCTGCATTTGGTTTGTAGAAAATTGGGCAAGAATTGTAATGTTTGTATGGGCTGCGTTGGGTTTAATATTACTATTGGGCCAAATGGTTTATGTTAATAGAAATTGCAATTTGTAAATTGTTATAAACTGTTATAACTTTAACAGTTTGTTCATTTTGTGTTATTTTCGGTACCGGTCAACTCATGAGGCGTGGAGCTTAAGGATTTAGTAACCTAGAAAGAATTTGAATATTTTCTTTAGCTTATTAAATCGGGTGGTATTCGTTTAATTGCGGGTCTTAAATTCAGTTTCATTTTCTATCAGTTTTCAATTAATTAGTGTAGCTTAGTATAAAAAATGTTTTGCTTTGCTTATTTGATCATTATGAGTAGCGAGTAGTTCAATTAGTGCTTGTTAAGTGAAATTGTAAATTGGGATTTAAGTGTGGATTAGAAAAATGTTTAATTGATTAATAATTTTAGATTATTTAGATTTGTGGTTTGAATAGTTTAAAGGATAAAATCTGGAAAAATAGTTAAACTACACATCTAGTAATTAATATCTTTTTAAAGAGATTTTTGTCAATATAAGCCAACATTGTGAGATAACTATTTTTTAAGAACACTAATTCGTTAATTAAGCTTAATTCACACATAATGAACTTTTCACATCACTTAGCAAGCATTTGTATCCTTATAATCTTTTAGATCATTTTAGCATAATTCTCGTAGCTTAATTGTTTAGTATAATTTTAGTTTAATTTTCTTAGCATTAAATTGTAGTTTTTAAAACCAAAATCATTCTAAAGATATTCAAGCATTTTTCTTCAAAATATTAACATGGATTTCAATTCATCTCTCGCCGTGGAAACGACACTCGAAAGATAGACTATTACTTTTCCTAAAGTAATTTTCTTATCTAACGTGAAATACTATATATTATTACCACACGTGTTTGACGATTATCAATTTTCTATCTCATCGTTTGCTTAAGGTGAGTTCATAGCCCCACATTTTACTTGTTTTATATTTACCTTATAACTTCTGGGTGAGAACATGCTCGTTTACAAACTTGTTTACTTTAATGATTTCAAACTTTTATAAATATTAGTTTGCAAAGTCGGTTACATAATTGATATCACACTTTGTTTTACATATGGATGCAATTACTTAAAGCCTTTCTTTTAGAAATACGTCGGTTACTTTTACTTTGGACACAAGTACTTTACGTGAGAATTTCCCTGTTTACGTGTTGCCTAAGTAGAATTGAAACTTGTATGCCCGAGTTATCATGAACCGTTAGTTACTTATGATCAATTGAATTGGTAAGTGAGCGCGAGTGTTGTAAATAGATCTATTGGGACTAATCATCCCCGTCCAAATAAGTAGCTCTTACTAGTTCGAGTTTGCCAAGAACAAATCAACGTATACCATGTCGAGTGATACGGTGAAGCGCCATGATAGCACCCGCCAGGGCAAGTTTATTAAGCGTTATGCATGACTCCATTAAATTTAGCCTCGGTGTCATGAGCTTAGTGCAACGTAAATACCTTTTATGTGAAGTTGTATCTGTTATAACTGTCACATACATTTTTTAACTTGTGGTCCACACTGCTTTCGTTGAACGTTTCAAATTGCTAAATGATTTTCATAATACTGTGAGTGAAGTAGTATTCACTAAACGTTTTTTATTCTCACAAATTCTTTACTTAAACATATGAATTCATCAACTTTATGGTGACTTTTTAAGCATGTTTTTTAGGTGCTTAGCTTTAGACTTCTCTGATGTGCTATGTGGAGTCTACGTGCAATATGATATCATTTTTCCAGACTTTATTATCATTCATACTCGTTGTCTTTTGAAAACTTAATTATGCTTCCGCAACGTTTAATTTCATTTGAAATCTTGTAAGACTTATCCATTTTTAATAAACGAAACGAGTTATGATTTTCAAAACTTCCATTAGTGGTCGTTCCCTTGATCGTGTGTGATGTATATTATGATGTCACGCCCACGAACACGCATTCCGTCCAGGACGCCCCAAGGTCACATATTCGTTCAGGCCCCGTTTGGGGGTGTGACAAATTGGTATCTAGAGCCAAGGTTTTAGAGAACTAGGTAGCTATTTTAGGTCTGGATTATAACCAGTATGTGATCTTACGTGACATTTTCGTGTGTCTTATACGTGCTTTTTCTATGGCATATACGTGAGTACCATTTTGCCTTGAGCCTGCTATGTTATGGGTTTATATTTGCCATGCGTTTATCTTTCCCTACGTTTATGTTGCGTTGGTTTATTTTTGTCCTTGAGCCTTATTTTTCTATGAGCTTATGTTTGTCTTGCGTTTATATTTTTACTTTGTGTTACGTTTTCCCTTACATAGATTTTTGTTTATATAGAAGCTGTCTATATAAATACTAAACTTTTCTAGGACATTGTGAGTGACACAATGGTCCCTAAACTTTCCTAAGACATTGTGAGTGACACAATAGCCTCGTTTATTTCTAAAAACATCATGAGTAATACAATGGTCTTTAAAACTTGTCATGAGTTTACATAATACCGTTTTGCATAACTTTGAGACCCGTCACAGTCTGCCAACCCTACGTTATTTAACTATTCGACACCGGCCTTGAACTTCTAAAACGCATACGTTGTCACATAACTCACCACATAGAGACGTACCGACTAATTGGAACGCAACTAGTAACTTGTCATCTCGTAACGTACTATCTTGGAACACCAACTTTTGGAACATGGCTCATTAACGCCTTATTCTTTTTCTCTTTACTTCTTGTGATTTTGGAAAATTATATCGGCAAGAAGACCACCTCTAAGTTTAGTGGATATCAACGACTCATACCCAACGTATTGCTGACATGCTCTTTCGCCTCAAGCGAAACGAGATCCGAGATGCTGAGAACGAATCACGCATAAAGACCCTTGAGACAGACCATGCTAATGAAGGTCACGCTTTCCGACTAGAACGTCATTAGGAACGACTCAACCAACAACCCCCACTCCAAAGAGAAAATCTCAAACATCATAGCTAATGATGACATTTTTATTTAAAACATTTCTTTGAAAACTCTCGATATATTATTCGCTTCATGGTACAGATATTTCCACTCCCTTTAATAATTAATTGTTTGTACAATTAATTTCACATAACCCATTTTAACATCCTTGATATACCATTTTATTAATATGTGCTTGTTTTATCCATTTGATATTAATTCTCTTTAATAATTAATTGTTTGTATAATTAATTCACCTATCTCGTTTAGCATCCCTCATATATTGTTTCTTTGAGGATATACCTCTTTCAACTATTCGTATTTGGTCTCTCGTTTGCATCGATTAATCGTACATATGGCTTTGTATAGTCTCATGGTTCATGATATATTAGAACAAATGAATCTCTACATTCATTATGTTGATCGAATAATTCTTTACGTTCATTTCCTATGACTGTCCCTACATTTGTACGAATATTCTTGATATTTCATGATCTATTGTTTTCTTATTCTTGCTGCTTAAAATCATTTATAAAGCTTATAAATGTGATTGTTATTATTTTATCTTTGCGGAATTTTGTTCAAATTGCTTTAGATTCTCCCTTTTTATGAAATTTGGTTCAATAATTCTTTTGTTTGCATTAATTGATGATCATTTACTTCTTTTTCATAAATATATATCATCTCTCAGTTTAGCATTCTTTGCTCATACATCATTATACCCAAATAATAAATCATTACACTCGATATAGCCTTTTTACATTGACAACTACTCCCATTGGAGATTAGTACTCTTTCTTTAGTTCTTTCCTTCACATTTATCATTTTATTCTTCGATCTTAATGCGTAATATTACTCGATATGTACTTCTTTGATCATCAGTACAACTCATCAGTTATAAGTTCTTCGTATGACTTCATATCAATACCTATATTCTATCAGTTCTTTAAGGATTTTCATAACATTCAATCCGTACCTACCATCCCATTGTAGACATTTTGTATTTTGCCTATCATTTGAATCGGTTTTCGTTTACTATCCTACTTGATTATTGTGTTGGACTCCTCGTACATGTTTTGACACATAACCTATGCTAAAGTGTTGGAGACAACACCAATACAAGGTGCACCATGTCTATCGACCACGAGAGTAAGAAAACTATACCGACTATGGAGAATACACTACGAGCCTGACCACAAAAGAAATTAGAACACTAATCTACGCTTAGTTGGACCTTCTTACAATGACACTTACCGTACCAGCAACAAGGTCACACTGTTCGAGGCACTTTATGACCAAGAGTGTCAACCACCCATCTGCTAGACCAAGGTTGAGGTAATCGAGTCACTAGCCCTGATAAGTCACCGTGAAATGAATAAGAAGATCATTCAGATACACAACAAAATTCATGCTGCTCGTAATCGCCGACAAAGTAACACATATGTGAAGATACGTCTCGTCAAAACGGGGAAAGCTAAACCCACGTCATATTGGACCTTTCAAGATTCTTGCCAAAGTTAGAGCTGTCGCTTACCGACTCGTACTCCCATATCAACTAAGCCGAATCCATAGTACTTTTCACGTCTCGAACCTGAAGAAGTGTTTGCCTAACAAAACACTTGGTATTCCGTTAGATGAAATCCAAATCTATGACAAGCTTCATTTCGTTGAAGAACCCGTTGAAATTATAGACCGTGAGGTCAAGAGTTTGAAACAAAGTCGCATTAATTACGTCAAGGTACAACGGAATTCAAAGAGAGGTCCCGAACTTACTCGGGAACGTGAAGATTGATTTCAGAAGAAATATCCGCATCTAATTGTTAATTTTGCACCATCGTCAAATGCCACAACTTGAGCTTCGGGATGAAGCTCATTTAAAGGGGGACGGATGTCACACCTCGTAAATTTCATGTTAATATTTTAACCTTTTTCGATAATTATTTTTGACTTTTATACGTTACGTTTGAATCTGGCAATTTTCTAGGAAGTTGTCCCGTGTAAAACTAAAAATTGTCATCGGACGCGTTCCGGCTTCGGAATTTGATTAATCTAAGTGTTATATGCATTATTATATCATTTTAAAGTGTTATGTATTTTACGTGCACACTCGATATTGATTTTTACGTTTTCGCGCATAATTTACGTTTTTCGCGTTTTTGTCTAAACGGAACCCCGAAAATTCACCACTTTTACATTTAAATCCTAGATATCAACCATTATCATTCCTAGTACCAAAAATTTTGAAATATGTCCTCCCCTCCTCTCCATAATATTGGTTCTAGCTTCAAAATAAAAGAAATGGCATCTTTTCTTGTTTTTAGCATACATGTGTGCATGTAAGTATGGATAGTGACCTTTCATGAGGTATTTCTCATCCATAAACATAAACATGTGACCATCTTACACCACCCTTAACCCATTTTGACTCATGATGGCTAGTAAACTTTTAAATACATATGATACTTGTGCAAATGGCTCAACCTTGGTTCACATTTTCTTTCTTTTCTCTTGTGTGGCCGAACCAACTAGCACACACATACAAGTGTGCTAGTCACTTTACTAGTCAACCATTTAACCTCAAACCCTAGACTTTACACTATATATACCTCACTTATATCACACTTTAGGGTTCCATCTATTCTTCAAGCCTCAAAAGAGTTTCTTTTCTATCTTCTTGTGCTCCAAGCCTCACGGCTCAAAACCCATCATAGGGCTTCCATTTCTTTTGATTTTCTTCAAGATTCAACCATTCCAAGCTCATTTCTAATCATAACTAAGGTGTTCCCAAGCATTGGTTCTTTGATTTTCAAGATCTATTAAGGGTTTCAAGCATTAGGGTTTCACTTTATTTTGGGGGTTTTGCAAGATCTTGGTGTATGTTGTAGATCTAGTGTTCAATCTTATTTCTTCATCATTTGTATGCTCTTTTTTGAACCTCCTTTTGATTTCTCTATTTTCTTATGCTCTTGGTTTAAATCTTATTGTGTTTGTGTTAATTTTTCATAAAGAAATGAAATTGGTATGTGAAATAATGAAGTTTTATGCTTTCTTTTATAATAATCTTTGATATTGAAAAGGATGAGTAAACATGTGAGTTGCAACAAAAAGGATGATGGAACTAGAATAGATTCAAGTGTTGTTTTGTTGGTTGGTTTAGTACCGAACGGGATTAGGTTAGTATAAGCACTATTGTGAAGTTTTAATGGATTTTTGGAAGCGTTTATGAAAAATAAGGTTGCTGATCCAAATTTGTTTTAGGGTTTTGGGCGATTTAAAAATGTTTTCATTAGTCAAGAAGGTAAGTTTTTGGATAGGTCGTTTTGTATAAATAGTTTTTCATATATCGTACACTAAAATCAGACTTAAAACGACCGAGTTAAGCTCAAATGAAACATGAAACATTTTTTGGGAAAATGATTTTTATTACGATCAGATCATGAACGAAAATGACCATTTTGACCCCTTTCGAGTCCGTTTTGGCAAAAGTGTAAAACACAAACATGGCCTAAAATGACGTTTCTCTTCCAAAGTCGCGAAAGTTGTGTTAAAAATGCTTTATGAGTGAGATAGACCTAGTTTTCGCCAAGTTATTTTCGGACATATAATTTTATAAAATATTTTCAAGCGGGTTAGGTCCGTTTAGGTTTCAAAAGCCTTAGAAAATATTAATGTAGTGATTGATCTTATTACGAAGGGTTAGGAGTTTTCTAAGAATGATAAAGCGATACCGTTGAATGTTACTAAAAATAGTAAGTTAGTACGAATTAGCAAAATAGAAATGAAAAGTAGATGTTTAGGTTTCTTTAGTGCGTTTATGGAATTATGGACTTGATGAATAGAGGGGATGGTATTAACATCCCAAAACTTAGAACTTTCTGAAAATAGAAAGTTTCCTAAAATAGTAACTTTTCGAAAATGACAACTTTTTGTAAGAATGGCGTAACGTTTATATAAACCTAATGAGTTCGTAAAGACACGTTTTTGCTAAATAAACTAAAGCACAAACACATATGGATGTCTATTTATTTTATAAGCGTCTTATACGACGTTTCGTTATTTATTTCTCGTTCCTAAAGCGCGTCCCTTTAATTAGGTCGCGGTTAGAGTCGTTCGATTTCGCCATACCTCTCGTTTTATTATTTCCCACACAACACATTCACTGATTTGCTAAAGGTGAGTTCATAGCCCCACGTTTTACTTGTTTTATATTAACCTTATAACTTTTGGGGTGAGAACATGCTCGTTTACAAACTTGTTTACTCTAATGATTTCAAACTTATTTATATGCTCGTTTACATGATTGATTTCACACTCGTTTTACTATGAATACAAGTACTTAAAGCTTTTACGAATATGTTGGTTGCTTTTACTATGAATGCAAGTACCTTAAACTTTTACATATTACCTAAGTTTCCCTATTGCCACGTAGTACACACTATCATGAACCGTTAATTACTTCGTGTAAGCACGAATGCTGTGAATAGATCTATTGGGGTTGACACCCCCACCCGGAATTCTAGATAAGTACATTGGCTAGTGGGTGCATTTCATTTGAGCTAGTACTTGGGTGTTTTGGCAAAACATCGATTTGAGACGAATCTAAAAGACTAGGATTTACACAACTTGTTAATGCTTCAATGTCATGAGCTTAGGGTAATATCGTAAACACTTTTGTGATTATTGTATGTGTTACAATAGTCATACGTTGAAATGTTGGTACTTTACACTACTTTATTAAACGTCACTTATTACTAAACATTTTTCATGATAATTGGAAATGAAACATTATCACTAAACTCGTTTTTGGTCCTCGTAAATACTTTACTTAAACCTATGAATTCACCAACTTTATGTTGACGTTTTAAGCATGTTTTTCAGGTTCTTAGCTTTGGACTTCTCTGACGTGCTATGTGGAGTCTACGTGCGATATGATATCATCTTTCAAGACTTTATTATCATTCATACTCGTTGTCTTTTGAAAACTTAATTACGCTTCAGCAACGTTTTAAATTTCATTTCAAATCTTGTAAGACTTATCCATTTTTAATAAATACAACAAGTTATGATTTTCAAAAAGTCCATTAGTGGTCGTTCCCTTTGCCTTGAATTTGAATTATTATGACGTCACGCCCTCGGACATGTATTTCGTCTAGGCCCCATTTAGGGGTGTGACATATTGGTATTCAGAGCCAAGGTTATAGAGAACCAGGTAGCATATTAGGTCTGGTCTATAACCAGTATATGATCCTTACGTGCATTTACATGTGTCTTATACGTGCTTTTTTTCTATGGCGTATACGTGAATACCATTTTGCCTTGAACCTGCTATGTTAAGGGTTTATCTCTGCCCTGCGTTTATCTTTCCCTACGTTTATGTTGCGTTGCTTTTATTTTTATCCTTGAGCCTTATTTTTTTCTATGAGCTTACGTTTGTGTTGCATTTATCTTTTCTATGTGGTTACGTTTTCCTTACATATATATTCCCCACCTGTTTATATAGAAGCTGACTATATAAATACTAAACTTTTCTAGGACATTATGAGTGACACAATGGTCCCTAAACTTTCCTAAGACATTGTGAGGGACACAATTGTCTCGTTTATTTTCAAGACGTTATAAATGATACAACGATCTCTAAAACCTTATCAAGACATTGTTAGCGATACAATGGTCTCTAGAACTTCTCAAAATTTTCTCATAATACTAGTTTTGATGATATTAAAACTCGACATAGTTTGTCGATTCCATTTGTTATTGTACTATTCGACTCCAAGTTTGAACACTCGCTTTGAACTTCTGAAATGCATACGTCGTCATGAAACTCACCACATGGAAACTGCTAGAGTATGCTCGTGTCATAATAAATAATTATACGGCTGGACACATGTGAGCCTATGGGGTCACACACATATACATAGAGATACCACTTTATATATCGTGTTTATTGTATTTACGGTATATAAATAACCCACGTAACTTGGGATCACTATTGGGCTTCTAATAACTAAGTAAAGTACTTAGTTTATTGGACTTGGAAATCAAATGGGAAAGCCTATTTGAAGTCCAAAGGGGGCCGACCACTATGAAGGAAAAAGAGGGGATAAGATCAAGTTTTGGTCAAATATATTTTGACATAACTCCTCATTAATTAGGAGATTTACCAAATCTTCTTCCGTATTTTCTCTCTATATATACACGGCACAAAACTTATTCCCATCTAAGGGTCTATAGTTTTCTTGATCCAACTCTTTGAATCTAGTTCATTCAAGGTGTTTTACAAGGCCACGGCGGTTTAGATTTCAATCTTAGTTGGTATACATGGAATGTATAGTGTAGATTACATCCATAGAGGTGATTCTCATTGATTACTTAGTATCATTAGGTGGTTGTGTATTAGGTGAAGGTCACCGTTCATTTCTACCGATCACGCTACAAAGGTAAACTTTTCTTGTTTGATTGATCATATGACTCTATAGATCCGTTGATAGGTGCTTGTTTCGCTGTGTTTAATGTTTGTTTATATGTTATTCATTTAATTCAGCACCTATAGTGGTATCACGAGCTATCAAATGATGTCATATGATCATCTTGTATGTATAAAAATGGCTAAAAACGAGTGTTTTTGATGGATTCAAAAGGATAATTTTAAAACAGCCCATAAGCTTATTTTTTAAAATTAATTCAACCCATATAGGGTCTTATGATCTATGATTTTTGATACCATAGACATTTGTTATGCATACTTTAATTGGTTTTGTTATTGGGTACGTGTAAAAGGGCCTAAATCGCTCGTTTTGGAATGATTCTTGAATCGGTTTTAAATCAGGCGCCCTTGGCATTAATTTTTCTGAATTATATTTTTTTTTGGGGTTTTTGTTATAAGGTCTTTTAATACAGTTAATAAATGACCCTTAAGCCATTATTCTCCGTACCTAACCGGGGTTTTTATTCTAGTTAATTTATTTCTTCGTATTCGTTGGCTAAACAATTTATTTCTTGTTAATCATTTTGTTTTCATGGCAAATACATGCATGTTTGGCCATGGACTTAGCCAACACCTTGTTAATACATGATATTATGGTATTATTATGTTGTGTATGCAAAGCCGATGAAAACACCCATGGACACATTTGTGTTTGTTTCGGCTTGATATTGCATTTAATATAAGTTTTGGGTTTTGCCATTGTTTCGGCTTCTTTTTGTATGTTTTTAATTTTTGTTATAACCATTGTTTGGGAAATTTATAGTAGTTAGATGATTGTATAAATGTATTCAATTATAAAATTATTTTAACCGATGTTTGGATTCGAATGGCGCAAGAGTTAAGGCGCATAAAGTCAAAGCGGAGATGCTGGAGTAAAACTTACTAAAAATGGATTTCCCGAAGTTCTATAAGGAGTTAGAGGCAGAATTTTTTAGAGCAAGTGTAAAACTCATGGGGCTACAACTGCTTTAACTGGATCTTAGATTGGGGAAGAATCCTTCTAGGAGTTTCAGACCCGTGAATCAGCTAAAATTTTATGGCAGTTTTAGGCATCAAGTTCATTTAGGGTTTCACTTGCTCATGATGGTTCTTGGAGCAAGTGAGAGCCCTCCCTATGGTTGTATGGTTAACTCTTAGTTGACTTCTTGGTTCTTGTGATGGATCACGAGACCAAGCATAGGTTTTTCATTGGTTGAGGCTTTGCATACTTATGGTTGTGTTTGTTTGTTTGCTTTTATATATGTTTGGAATGTATATAACTTGCAAATATTTTTTTTTAAAATAATAATAAAACACAAAAAATATTAAGAAAAATAAGTTCTTTGATTTAGTTTAAAGTTTAATTAATGATTTGATAAATTAAACACTTGTTTTTATATTATAATAACACTAAATAAATGTTTTGATAGTTATTTAATTTATGTATTGTTCAAACTATATTTATTCCATCGAGGTTTATATATTTGTCATGATAAAATGAAAAAATTGACAACACATAAATCTAATTATTAGATTAAGTTAAAATGGTTTTTTAACTTGTGCTACGAGGGATGAATGCATGCTTCCTCGTACACACTTTTGATACATATATTATCAAAAATTTATACCCGTCATTACAAATTTATAAGTCATGGTCGCCCATTATGGTTGAGTTCACTTGCATTACTTCTTTGTCTGCGTGAGACGTAGGTGAATTGTAACCTAAGGTGAGTATTCTCTATGCGTGAGACCTAGATATATTCTCGCATGTTCTCGCATTGGATGACTTAATCGAGTTAAGCAGGTGAGACCTTGGCTCGAGGCAAGGATGCCAGCTTGACATTGTTTCTTCGGTTACAAATGTCATGAGTCCCATATGGTCTAAAAATTACACAGGTTTTTGCAATTGATGAACGTCACCTACCTATTGAATCTACCATTGCTAGCAGATTAACTGATGTGATGGTGAAACCTCAATGAGGATCTTAGCCTTTCGTAAATTCATTGTTTTATATTATAAACAAGGGTAGTTAATTTTAAAAGGATAAGTATTGAAAACACTAATATCTACTTCGTAATTTCTATTAATGACATTTATGCAACATAAACCGTAAACAAAAGTTTGTTTCCTTTTCGTGTTAGAGGAAGACAAACTAAGTCTTATTTCCTTGTAATGGAAAGTCTTATTTCCTTGTAAGGGAAAGACTTATTCTTATCCTTTCTACGAGTATGAGAAAGCTATAATAGGAACACTTGAATTTTCCAATCCTAATCAAACTCAAAGCATACTTACTCGAGAAATCGTTTTGTCTTGAAAAAGTCTAACGGTTAAGTACGGTTGCACATTTTATTTGGATGACTAGAGAACATGTTTTCTATAGCCACCAAATGATACATCT